>CAJNIZ010045777.1:0-20736 GCA_905231905.1 Symbiodinium pilosum | reverse complement strand
ACTAATGGAAAAGAAAATGGAAACTACCATAATATATTGGGGTTATATAGGGATAATGGAAAAGAAAATGGAAACTACCATAATATATTGGGGTTACCTCTGTGAGGTTCCTGGCTGTTGGAGCTTCAGCGCCTTTTTCCTTTTCTTGGGGGATGTCGAACAAGGCCGGCCGCAAAAGCGGGGGGGAAGGGGGGGGGCAAAGTAGGTCGACAAGCCTATGCCTCATGCCTTTGAAGTTGGGTTTAGGGTTTGGGGTTTGGGGAACTAATATGTTGAGGCTGATGGTTTAGGGCCTAGGGCTTAGGGTCCCCCCCCAACCGCCACAAATTGCAGCCCGTGATGCTCAAATCCGTGAGACCCTTCCTTAGAAGAGCTGCAGTCTAAACCCCCGCATCCCCCTTAATATCCCATATGATAATCCCTATATAACGCCCTTTCAGGAGTTTAGGCTATAGAACAGAAGAGCTGATTCAAGCCTTGGGCCCACCCTGGAACGAAGACTGGGGTTTAGGTTTAGGGCAAGCTATCACATCACAGGCATGAGCTATAGTCTAAAGTCTAAACTCCTAGTATTCCCCTTAAGAACCCCCATAATACTCCCCTATATAGTCCTTATGAATCTTGGAGGAGTTAAGACCCCAAACCCTAAACCCTGTATACCCCTATATAACCCCATAACCCCCCTTAAAGAGTTTAGACTCTGGCTCTCACGAGCTAGTTACCTCCTGCCTCAACTGCATCCATGGCTTGCGCGAGAAGCGGTGGCAATTCCAAGAGTGCCTGCAATGCAAGGTCCCCGTGGGAAGTTTAGGGTTTATGGTAGAGGGTTTGGGAGTCTGTGTCGAATATCATTCTGAATGTTACCAGAAGCAGGAAGATCATCCCCTCCGATTATATGTTGAGCGGGTAGGAGTCCCTCCTTCAGCATACCGTCTAGTCTGTCCAAACTGCGGGATTTGAAGGGTTGGAGACTCGAGATTACAGTTGATAAGGGGTCCCAAGTGGCTGACATTGGCGTACGACTGCGAAACAAGTAAGTAGCGGCTATCGCTGTGGCACCAGAAAATGCAGGTAGGAATAGTCAGGGCTTTAAGACCTGAGAACTTGGGTTTGGGGTCAAGAGTCTAGGGTTTGGGGTTTAGGTGTTAGGCTTCGGGTGCGATAAGAGTTATAGTCAAAAACTGAGAAATGACAAGCGTGCAGTCCCCAACAATTCAGGTTTCTGCACTTCCAGCAATTTAGGGCTGTTGGTTGAGGTCTGGCTGGCACGGGTATGTGTCAGTGGCCACTTGACAATAACTTCAGATTCAAATCCTGGAATTCAGCCACTTTGAGACTATTCTCCAAAAAATAGACACCGTTGGGGGTGAGGTCGCTGTAATTTGCCCAGGAGTGTTAGCTGTTAGCTTCCTGTCTGAACCTTGCGGATGAACCTAACAAAAAAGCTGCCGGAATGGCCCCGCCTTGACAACCTTTGCATTTGACGAAGATTGGATATGGAAGTTCCCCGTAACTAGGGACCCCAATATAAACCTCAGTATACTATAAAGACTATAAGCCTTAGTATGGGAACCCTTGAACGACCCATAATTTTGGGAAACCCCCGTATCAAGATCGTGACAACTCTACTAGCACTGCTGCGTCCCGGACTGGTCCGCATGCTCTCCTGCCCAAGGCATTCAAGAAAATGGCCACACATTTTTTCAGTTGGGCTTAGTAAAGTAATACCAACAGTAATAATGACAATACGAATAACAATACTAATAGGCACAATCGGTATACGGTTTCCTGGTTCCGGTGAACTCAGAGATTTCGCGCTTCGGGCTTTTGGATGGCCCGGCGCAGGATGGAAGTCTAAGCGCGCGAGTTCCTTATGATCGACACCTGTGCAGTGCTGTGCCCACATCAAACTCATGTGGATATGTTAAACACCGGGATCTCACATTGATGCTTTCTTGGTCTATCCTTCTAGGGGCTAACAATTTTAAAGGCGAACATGGACCCCAATTTGGCAGCCACCTCCACGCTCTCTGCACTCAGAGACCCCAATAGCAGCTAGATGAACAGAGCTTGAAATTGCAACGCTATGGGCCGAAGTCCAAATGCTTAACCGGCTGTCAAAGAATCACCCTCAACCCTTAAAGCCAGAAAAGGCGGGCAGTCCTGACTCGCGCAGAGGACCCCTGACTCAGCGACTGGAGGCAAGCTAGCGTCTGCAGCAGACACTGAAACCTGGGTTCAGCGATAGATCCTTAAACCATCTGAGATCCTACGTAGACCCCTGCTCGTTTTCATTGGTCATGGTGAAAGTTAGGGTTCAGGGCCTAGGTTTCGTAGGGCAAGGTCAGGATGCTGATCATGGGGAACTGGAGGAGGGCTGGTAGCAGAGCGTCTGAGGGATCAGTGAAGTCCAGATAGGGGCTCTGAAGCCCGAAGTCAGCATATCCTGTAACCATACTACTCACAGTAAACATCGGTGTTCTGTAATTGTAATCCTAATATTAACAAGTGATAGTACGAATCATAGTAATAATGTCTTCAACAAGCCCTCTGCCGCTCAACCTGTGCTCCTTTCAAGTTGCCACAGATGCGGTTTAGGGTTTAGGGTTTAGGGTTTAGGGCATCATTGCATTGTATGCTTGAGAGCAATTTGATGCCGCAAACGCACATGGCTTAATCAGCATGCTTGAACTCAAGCCAAAAAACTTCGGACTTTGTCATCGCCACGAGGACCACGCAAAAACAAATGAGCAACACACGAAAACTATTATCTCTCAGTGTGCTGAAGCAAAATCATATGGACACCTTCATGCCAGGTACAAACGAAATATCCCAGGCTCCCTCCCTCCATTCCCCTGGGAACCACGGCGGTGTCCGGTCGCCTAAGGCCACGAAGGCCGTGGCAGGAAAACTTCGGCAAGCAGCGGCCACCTCCGCGTATCCCCTATACAGGATAAGGCGCAGGGCACAGGATTAGGTGTAGGAGTTTACTATGGTTCTGGGGCGTGGCAACAATAGAGGTCCAAAATCAATGACAACAACAAACACTGGAACCAACCAACCCCACCGCCTGGGGACGACGTAGCCACGTAGCAGCATATTTGTTTCTCATCGTTAATGATGTCGCAGTCTGCTTCGTAATTCGAAATGGTGCAGACGTTGCAACTTGCAACTGTTGTCTGTTGGGGGCCGGGCATGCCTGCAACAGCCATACATCTTCCGACTTGGGAGTTTGTGCAGTAGCGGGGTCAAGGATTCATGATGGCAGCGGGAATCCTGATTTGGACAAGATAAATCATACACCTGCAAGCTGAATCCTAAACCCGAAGCAGTATGTAATTCCTTGTCCGTACACGTGCAACCACGAACCTGACAATCATACACTGCAATCACATGCCTTCTTCTTGTTAATCGTCTTCAAGGTGAGAACAATGTGGCCATTTCACATGCACAAGGTTCATACGCTTCATTGTGACGGCAGAACTGCAATAACAAAAAGACACATAACTGGCATAACGCCTTACAATGCCAGCTCGCATGGATTCCGTACGCATAGTGAATTCCGAAAAAAAATCCTTGTTTCCACATATGACGCACAACGTTTTGCATAAACTTATCACCTGAATCCTTGGATCCTGATACTGTTGATACTAAAAATCCTGCATGACCTTACTATACTATAGTACTATAGTTCCCAAGGTATAAGGCACTTAGGGTCATGCAGGATCTTTAGTGTCTACCCAAACCCAAAACCCTAAACCCTAAACCTTGAACCGTGGTACTGTACATTCAGGATCATGCAGGGAATCCCTGCCTCGCATACAGCTTTCAGAAGGTTCGCAGAGGAATCCTCTCAGAGACCACTTTTTTTTTCTCTCCCCTTCTCTATTTAGGGTTTAGGGTTAAGGGTTAAGGATTTAGGGTTTAGGGTTTAAGTCTCTCTCTCTCTCTCCCTCTAGCACCATCATCTTCTTCTATGGGCGTCGCTCACCCCTCGCGAGGCAACCTGGAGCTATGCCCCATAGCCCGCACTTTTTTCTCCCTGTGCTAGTTTAATGGGGTTGAGAACTCAATCATCCGCCCCTCATAATAGCACTCCCCCCATCTTGCTATGGAAAAATCTAAGTGGATTTGACTAGTTTCTAGAGCTTGCCAAGGCCGCTGCTTCAACAAGCGAGAGAGCCAGGACTAGCTTCCAACATCAGTGTTCAACATGCAGAGATGACACAGAAGTTACTCGTGCCCTTTTCCCCTAAACCCCTACTCCAACACCCTAGAACCCGCATCCTACACCCTTCCTTACACTGACTAAGTCCCCTCCAACCCTTTTTGGGTTGCAAGCGTCGCCAAGGATCCGCGGCTAAGCATGGGATACTATTGAACTCATCATTATTCGAGGCAGTGCGATTAACTGCAAACATGCAGTCTTCATAGATAAAGGGAGGAAAGAGGAGAGGAGAGGAGAGAGAGGTGGGCAAAGAGGCAAAACGAAAGAAGGGGGAAAGGGCAGGAGGAGAGAAAGCCTCAGGGAACACCAAGTATGGGCCTCCAGCCCTCCATGCCCTCTGTCCCATCGAAGTTTCCTTAAATCGGAGGACCCCTATAAAATCCGGATTATGAAGACTCTCAGAAGGGTACCCTAATCTTGGGAACCCCTAAACCCTAAACCCTATGTATCCCTATAGAATATATAACACTACATTCCCCTTTATAGTGCACCCCTAGTCTTGGGAAACCCCTAAACCCTAAACCTGATATATCCCTATAGAACATATAGAACCACTATATCCCCCTTCATAGGGCACCCTAATGTTGGGAAACCCCTAAACCCTATATATCCCATAGAATAAAAACAATCCCTATGTCCCCTTTTAAAGGGTAACCCTCTGTTTGGGAAAGCCCCCATGACATAAACTTTTGCGTCCTGAGCCTCAGCAGCCGCTTCAGCAGCCAAGCTTAGCCTCTCTTTCGGCGGTTCTATGATACGAGTTATGTGGGTAGAATAAGATAAAGGACTGAAGAATATGAGCTGTAGTCTAAACTCCGAGTATCTTTTCTAATAACCCATGTAGTAGTCCCTATACTGAGCGTTGGCTTTTATTTATTTCCTGGGCCTAATGCGGCATTTTAACCCACGGCCCCTCATCTCGTTCTCCACGTATTTGCTGTCGTGTAGTACCTCGACAAGATCACCCGATCTCGTTCGCCATGTTGGAATATGTACTGGGCTCTCATTGCAGAGGAAGCTGTGGCTTAACTCGTTCAACCCACGGCCCCTATCTAGTTCCCAGAGGAACGCTGAACCCAAATGCAAAAATACCAACGCACCTAGCCTTCTACTTTCTTACGTGCATAAATGCGGCTGCTCAGATAATCCCGTGTCTAACCCCATTTATAGGAGTTTAGACTCTGGCTCATATGACCCGGTTGAGTATCTAGCTAGGGTGAAGCTAGCGCTGAAGGTTAGGGTAGAAGTTCCTCAGGCTATGCATTCAGGGTTTACAGTAAAGTGTTCCATTTCATTCTACCTGTGTTGTGGAATGACCCAACAGGGAAGCAACAATAGCTGGTCAACCGTGGGAGTGCTGTACTTCCGCACGAAAGCTGCTCTTCGCCTCCAAAGAAGCAGCAGCATGGGGCGCAGCAGCTTTTCTGTAGCTCCCTGGGCAGACTTATCGAGAGGACTTGGACTCAGGCTCCAGCTTCGACAGGTCATCATCTTAATTGGGATTTACGGGGTCGCATCTCTGCGTTAATATCCAGGGAACGTCTAGGCTCTGGATGGTGCAAATGGAGTCTGGAATGCCGAGGGCCTGAGGCTTTCAAAGAGTTTTGGTCCTGCCTACAGATGCTTACAGGAGTCTGTCGCTGCGGCATGCGCATCACTGTCAACGTCTTTTAGCAAGTACCCTAAACCCTAAACCCTAAACCACAAAACAGCAATAAATAGCCGTTTTATTGGTTTTGGGCCATTATGTTACCTACTTTTGGGGTCGTTCTGAGTCTGATGTACAGAAGCAAAAAGCTTAGGTCACTCTTTAGCTATCACCTGCATTGGATTCTGTTAGGGTTTAGGGTTTAGGGTTTGGCAGAGCGCGCACAACCAAAAGCCCTACATAACATCTATAGAACCCATTATAGTAGTTGCCATTTCCTTTCCATTATGCCTGTATACCCCTATTATGTTACGCCTAGACAAACCTACATAATCCCTATATAACCCCATATAATCCCTATATAACCCCTATATAACCCCTATGTAACCCCCTATATAACCCCTATATAACCCTAAATAATCCCTATAGAACCGCTATATTACCCTACATGATCCCAATATTATCCACACCTGAGTTTGCTTGATGTCGACCAGCTTTTGGCACCCTGGCCTTTCGGCCTTCCACCAGACGTTCAAATTGGGGATCTGCCAAGTATATTTGTATGTTACCAACCATATTATTAGTAATATTGGTAGTAATATCACTAGTAATATGGATAATCTTAATGGGAATATTGCTAGTAATAGTAAAAATACTACAAAATGTCACTCTTAGAAGGCAACTCGACGCCTCCAGTAAATCTTCCCCTCCCCAGAACCTTCCCTTGAGTTCCGAAGACTGTTGCGAGGACTCGGCGTGAGGCCTTGGAGCCAATAGCAGCTGCTTAAAACATTCCCGCAACGCTCCCTCAGAATCCTGTGTAGCCTACACCAGGCCCTAAACCCTAAACTCTAAATCCTAAACCGGGTTTAGGGTTTAGGGTTGGCAGGCACATGTGGGAGGCTCTAGGACATGAGCACTAGCAGACCCTTACATCATGTCCTAAGCTATGAGCCAATAGAGGATCCAAAAAAAGGAAACCTCCAATATGAACCTATTACTACATTAGGGAAACTAGGGGATGATCAGGGGGGCTCTTTTTTTGGGCTCCTTTAGGGGGACTGGGTAAGCTATGAGCCCGGTGGCGCCAGGGTAAGCTCCGGACAGCGCGGCTTCGTGACGTCAACTCCTACCAACTTGACATTGAACATCCAAATAGGGGTCAACGTTTTTCAAGGCAACCTCAACCCGAAACCCTAAACCCACTGGATAGTCTCAGAGTACAAGGTCCCTAAACCCTAAAACCTAAAGGGCTGGGGGACTTTGAGGCATCAGGTGTCGAGGACAAAGCTAGAGGTTCCCACCAGGCTTACACGCTAAACGCGAAACGCCAGATCTCAGCAGCTGGAGAACTCACGCCTGGGGCTTAGGGTTTCGGGCTTATAGTCCCCCTTAAGTAGATATGGCTTTGGGTATATTATAGTAAGATCCCCATATACCCCATAGTCTATCTACTTGAGGGGGACTATAGGATTAACTTGCCCACTATATAGTACTTTGGGGCCTATACTGAGGCTCCACAATGTATGTAAACTACCATCTGCTTGAAGTCAAAGGTGTCAATGTAAGAGCATGCACACTATCATTGCTCTTCTCGCTAGTTTCTTTGGGGTACTATCCGTATTATCCCCATAATCCCCAATGTAGTCCCCATTATAAGCCTACATATATATATATATACCACTAGTGTCTTCAATGTCTTCCGTCCTTTTGCATGCCCTTCCGTTGACCTGCGAATCTGAGCCTTCCGCCCATTACGCGGCAGTTGGAATTGATTTTTGGAGGCCTAAGAACCTCCTGGACATATGAGCTAGAGTCTAAACTCCTGAAAACAGAATCGGCACAACACTAGAAGTATCTAGCAGAAGTAGTACAGAATCATCGTTTTGGGGGCCCCAGCTTTTCCTCTCCCTGTTCTACCGTCAGTAGGCCTGTAAGCCAGCGCGGAGCGTCCCAACTAGCCCAGGAAAATCTGCAGCATCAGTCTGCCTCAGAGCAAGAGGGTGATTCTCACAAAGAAGGTAGCGTTTAAGTTCAGGCTTGGGGTCGAGGTACCGCCACAGGAAATGGAAGCAGAATGGACCGTCACAAGCAGCCATAGGAAAAGCTTGAATGGGAAGGATGTAGCAACTTGTTCCCAATTTGAATTGCACCGCTCTCCGCAATGGGACTACTGCGCCAGTAAGCTTTTTGCAAAAGGAGCGCAAAGAATGCAACTCCAAACGGCGGTGCCATCTGTGGCGGCCGCCCCGTAAATCGATACCTAGCTCGTAATAGCCCACATAGACCCCTGAAAAACCCTACATAACCCTGCACCTCCACCTAATCCAATGCAAGCCCTACAGAACCCCTCATAACCCATGTCTTGATGATGGAACCGCCCACTGCAACTTGCCATCTCTTGGGACTCAGCCTCCCTTCTATGGGGATTCGGTTAATGGTTTAGGGTTTAGGGGTTTAGGGTTAGGATGCGGCTCATTGCTTGTAAGTTCCATGGATCTCTTGATCGTCTTCTGAGACGAAATCTTCACTTTATTCACGACAGTCCCAGCCCCTGCTTGCTGCCTCCATCACAATTCCGTGCCCGCGCCAGTGCCCGATGTCCCCAGGAGAACCGGAATCATTTTGATCATGTATGGGGTTCATGACCATCACTGAAACTGCATTTTCCGAGGAGCTGAGAGTTTTTTCTGGTGGGGTTTCAGGCTTCAACCCCGGTGAATGCAGCCTGGTTAGGCAGAATGTTGTATGGGATCATATACTCCCTTCCCCCTCACTCCCCCTTCCCAAACTAAACCACCAAAAAGGCTGAATCATGTAAACCTTATTTGGCGGACGGGGAATGAGCAGGGGAGTACCGATCCCATGACTATAAATATTAAAAGACTACCTTCGAGTGATCCCTTCTGTTCCCCTCGTGCACACAGCAGCGACCCCCATCATGAACCCAGCGCGTGAGTCCTTACGAAGCTTTAAACCTTACATGCTAAACTCTATACCCTAGATTAGGGTGGGTTTGGGATTTAAGGTTTAGGGCAGTTTTGGGATATGTGGTATATGATTATAGTTTCCGGCCCCCATAAACTGCAAACCGAATCCTAAAACCTAGATAAAAACTGAAACCCCTAAAACAGGAACCTTAGAAACTGAAACCCGAGCTCCAAGCTGAGATCCCGAAACCCTAAAAACCTAAACTCCAAACCCGGAACCCTTGAGCCTACTTACGCCTCAAAACCCCCACCCCAAAATCTGAGGGTAGCCGCCCAGTTTCCAGGTCTCTGGCTACGCCCTCGATGTCAGCCTCTGAGAATAAGCAGCGAGGCTCAGGGCAAGCTGATTGGATGTTACATAGGAGTTATATGGGGAGTTCCCAGAATTAGGGGTACCCCTTTGGGGGTCCCCATAAGAGGGATTATAATATTTTGGAGTCTATATTGGGGTCCCCTTGTTTTGGGAAACTACCATATAGCAATATTATCCCAACAATGGAACGGAAAAGAACACACAAAAAATGACCAACAATGACATGGAAACTAGAAGGTTTATATAGAGGGAGGTGGACGGTGTTTAGTGCAGAGTTCTTGGAGGCTGCCAGCATTTCCATGATTGAGCTACCAGAGCTTGGGGTCATCCCTGCCCGTAACCCAAAGTCCTATTGCCTGTCTCGACTATGTACCAGCCCCAAACCCTATAAACTCTAAAAGTGGGCCAAGCACCTGACCCGAACTAAAACTGCTATACAGCTTGTTTGGGTCTTCGATGTGGTCTCATGTCTCGCAGAATGCGACTTGAAGATTGATGCGCGGAGTGCATTTTGCGGCGGTCCAGCGGTTTATGCTGTAATAAGTGTTGACAGGAATGGGTCAGACATCTGTTTGAAATGCTCACTTGAAAGGTCTCGGCCAACCGAAGTGGGCTCCAACTTGGCAGCGTGGAACCTTGGTATGCCTTCTGCCCACATCCATGGAGGGACTGCTGCATCACAACATACCCTCTATACTCCTGATAGAAAAACGTAACAGTCGAATTTTACAGGGCTCGTAAATCTATCCCAAATGGACACCTTTTTCTGCTCGAAACCCCAGGTGGCCAGGGGCGGTACAGGCTTCTAACGACCAGTCCAAACTATTCAAGACACCCTGCAACCAGCCAGAGTTGGTCACGGCAAAAGCCACGCAAATTCGAAAGAACTTCCATAAATGAAGGGGACCCCAATGTAGACCCCAATCTACTCGAATCCTTATTTGGGGGAACCCCCACAGAGGTACCCCTAATGTCACGAAACCCTTGGTAAAGAAGACAATGTTAAGACGCGACAGGGTGAATGAAGTTCCGAAGTTGGAGCTGGTTGCTTCACGCCTAAACCCCCCAAAAGTATGTAGAATAATCACGGCCTTTTTATGGGTACACCCCAAAAAATATGTAGGATAACAGCCTTTGTATGGGTACCCCAGAAGTATGTAGAAGAATATCTTTCTGGTTTGGGGGCCATGATTTTACTTATTGTTGGGGTCCAGGTGGGCTGACTTGTCAATGCTTGCCTGTGTTGCTGTTAAAGACCTTAATTTAAGACACCATATTAAGGATACCATATTAGTTACTATGCATACCCACTGTTATGGTGACCCTAAACCCTAAAGCCTATGTACCCTATATAACCTGTATATATATATATACACATACCCATTATGGTAACCCTAAACCCTATATACCCTATATACCTATACACCTATATATATATACCATATATATATACACACCATATATATGTATATATAGATATGTATTATATAGATAGATACCTATTCTGGCAGCTTAATTTAAGTTCCTTAACAGCAAGCCAGTTGCTTGTGCCTCCAGGTCCTGCACGGCATCCTCGGCTCCTTCGGATGGAAAGAGGCAAAGTTGCTAACACCACTTGGGACTATTACTACTCAAATCTCAAGGTATTATGTCCTTCTTAGTAGTAGTAGTAGTAGTAGTAGTAGCAGTAGTAGTAGTAGTCGTAGCAGCAGCAGCAGCAGCAGCAGCAGTACCAAGATTATTGTTACTGTTGTTACTATCACTATGATTCCTACTAGTCCTGTTTTTTTTTTTTACTATGGGGTGGTTCATGGCAGGTGGCGACACTTGGCATGTCTTTTGGGGATAACAGTCTATTGCATTTCTGCCGTCTTAAAGACGCCCAGGTTGCTGCACTGGTTTTAGTACTGAAGGATGTCCCTTCCTAAAATCATTAGTATTAAGTCTATTTAGTCTCTGGTTCGCTCAGTGGCAACTGAAACGAGAAATTTGAGAAGTGATGCTTCGGGATGCTGGCCCCAACAGCTTTGCATTAAAGAGCGCCAATTGAATGAAGACATGCAAATCCTCAACTTGTTGAAAGAGGACCTCCTCGTCCGGCACCAAACCGCGATCCTGACTCCCAAAATCACAAATCATGTAGCGTGTTCCCCGAAACCTCCTTTCATACCATTAAAATATATGAATACTAATAATGGTAAAAATACTAATGATCGCGAAGGCGGACTTGGACAGACTAAGCATTCTAATGCTGCATAATTACAGCCGCAGACACAAGCAGAAGCTGCAGTTGCAAGACATAAGGACTCAACATGTTAGGGACATGCAGATATATTGAATCTTCTCTCGTCCTTGAAAACCAACGTTACAGATAAAACCTAACTACACCGGCAAACGCTGCTACAAATATCTTCTTCAGTTTCATGTGCAGGTATGTGCATTGTAGAAGTAGGATCAGAAGTCCCGCGCATGAGGTCATAAGCATACTTATCCTCAGCGATAAGCCCCCCCCCCCCCACATAACTATCCAACACGACATGCAACTCGCTGATCATCTGGGCCACTTTACTGCCAGCTCTGGTGGCAATCGTTACAGGTTTTCAAGGAGAATGGAAACTACTGTAGTATATTGGGGTTATATAGGAATAATGGAAGAGAAAATAAAAACTACTGTAATGGGCATTATATAGGGATTATAGGATACGGTTCATTTTGGTAACTTTTTCCCCAAATTTCCTCGACCTTCATGCCCACAAATTTAGATCAAAATTGCACATCATTTCTTGTATCGACCGAACATCGTTGCCTGGATGTCCTTCAGCGGCCCGGGGGATCGCCGAAGATTGGGCCTGGCATGCAAATCTGGGAACATGGGCTGGCGTCCGACTAGCTTGTGATGGCAATTCAGGCGGAGCTTTCTGTGTCTGTAAAGGTGTGGCAGGAGAAAGTAATGGGTATAGTATTGGGAACAGTCTGTAGTCGGTGCTGCCATGTGGCTGGTGCTACTGGTAGTGGTGTCGGTGGTTGTGATGATGCTAGGTGCGAACATGAACACATTCCGATGCCCCAGGCCCCAGGCTACTCCTCTTTAGCGCTCCTGGTCATACACCTGCCGATTTCCCTTAGCCTTTCTATGCTGCACTAAGGGCTTCCTCCACCCTGAAGGAAATCGAGTTCGAGGTAGTGATAACGTGAGGACCCATGCTAGATGGACTTGTAATGGCCACTCATTGGGCATCCCTCCCAAAGCTGATTCTCAGCATGTTGTTTGGGGGACTAATCAAAGCCTATATTACCCTAGGAAGCAAAAAGGATCCTTTTTACATACATATAAGGAATCCCATACCCCAACAAGTATAAAGGATCCCTAACATTGATCCAGCAATCTGCAGGCAAACATGTTAAAGGCACAGTTGTAGAGCAGATATCATCCTTTTCGCTTGCGGTTCGGCCCCAGTCCTTTTGGAAGCTGGCTAAGCGCTGGGTGGTTTGGGCACCTGTCGCGAAGTCTTGAATCCTATGCGGCATTTCGATCTGGAAGCAAGAGGGGACACAAGGGCACAAGGAATTCGGGTCCCGCATTGTCCTGAACTACTCGTCGAAACGATCAACGGCAGAAGGCGCCTATCGCATGAGCGACCCTACACGCGGCCCAACAGTACGTCGTAGCTGTGGAGAGTTCTGTACACTTTGGGAGATGGATGTGTCTGCTGTTGGCAGCAGTCCCTCTGCTCAGGGCAATACTGTGAGACTCTATCCCGGGCATGGGCAAGTAAGCTTACGTCGAGCTTACACTTAGACATAGCCAGACTGCAATAAGTCCAGTACGATAATTGCGACATGTGCAAACATCCTCGCCGAGGTCCAACATCCTTGGAATCTTACCGTAAAATTCTTTAGCCAGGCTGGGAGCTGGCAAGATGATTTTATAGGAATGCATGCCGCTTGCAGCCTACCACGCCGCAAAGGCAAGTGGGTAGAGGTCCGTCTTCTGGAGGGCCATCGGTAAGAGTGCTGTTTGGGGGGCTGCAGGCCCTGGCTATTTCAACTGTCACTCGTACAAGCGTTCCGAACAAACTCCTGAGACACAATTGCACTTTACATGAACGAACTGATGGAGCGCCGTCAATTAAGTAATCTTCTTTATACTGTATGCCCCCTAAAAAACGGCATCCTCAGAGCATGATCGCTAAAGCAGCACTCAAGCTCAGCGGCTGTGTGGACATGAAGCCCCAGACATACAGAGAACTTAGGGTACCCGGGGTGCAAGATTTGGCAGTTTCCCAAAATAGAGGGACCCCTATATAGACCTCAACATACTATAATCCTTAATTAATATAGGGACCCCAAAATGTACCCCTAATTTGGGAAAAAATCCAATTCTTCCCTCAACTGTATAATCTTGCCAGTGTCCAGCCCAGCTAAATCGTCCCACGGCAAAACGCTATCTCAGGCTGAGGCTTTCGCCTCTTCTGCTCTGCAGATGCTGTGGGTTGCCCATTTCTTGCACATATATTGGGATATTGGAGAATAAGATGGAATCTGCTATTTCGGGTAGGGATTAGGGCTTAGGGTTTTGGGGTTTCCCAATATTAGGGGTACCATTTCGGGTCCCCGTAATAGGGATCATAATGTTTTGGGTCTATATTGGGGTTCCCTTACTTTGGAGCTCCAAGCAAGTGTGCACAGCAGGAGCAGATAGCAGTCGGAAAAAAGAGACGAAGCACCACTTTGATGAAGCCTCACCGCGTTGGGGGCTGAAAACAGCATTGCATGCGCAGATATACGTGGCTCGCTACCAAGGTCTGGAAGGGATGATTGAATTGGTAGTTTCTCAGAACGGGGGGAACCCAATCCTCAAATACTATAACCCGCATTATAGGGACCCCCAAAAACGCACCCCTAATTTAGAGAAAACACCAGTTCTAGGTGGACTGCGAGCAATTTTTGACAGTGACGCGCACATTCCGCTAGCTACAATTGCTTCTTCAACAGGAACAGAGGCTGCCGGGCTCGGGAAATCGACTATAGCAACGGCTTTGAGGGGTCATAGGCCATAAAAGATTTTGTGCTTTAGGTTCGGGGGTTTGCAGTTTTGCCTTCGTCTATGAACAGTTTTGCATGCAAGTGTTTAGCAAGTGGCTTACATGCAGAACAGTCATACTCTCCCCAACATTCCATTCAGCTCTAGGCTCTCATATGTAAAGCCTGACCGGGCCATCCACACGCTGAAAACAGCCATTGCAGGTAACAACCTAGCTTATCATTATCATTATTATGAATAGTTTTGTTGGGAAGGAGGGATGGGGGGCGCAACCTTGTCCTGCGCGTATGCCGCTTTTGAAGTGAGAGCTGGTGCTTGCTAAGGCCTCCTTCTTACTGGTTGTTAACAGAAATTAAGGAATATGATCCTCATATAACCCCTATGGAATATGTTCCCAAATTCTCTACTAAGCACCGGTAAGTCTTTCTTGCTTAGCTTTTGCCCGCGGATGGAAAAAGCGCTTGGCGGGAGCGCAGAGGCTTCATCACATCTCAAAGCAATGGGGAGTTTGATGTAAGACAACACATGAAAACACTCACAATGACCAGGTTATAATTACATCAATATTTACATCAAGTCCCTTGCCGTTGTAAGTCTACCCTATACCACTACTTAAGTGCTTCACAATCTATGTTTCTACCTTGTTTCAATTCAAGCTCGCTATTGCGTGCTGAGTTTGTTCAGACATTCTGTGTAGCATTACGGTGAAGAACACACTCGCTATGTGCTGATGAGGTCTTGATTACCGATGGTTTGCAGATTTTTCTGAAATCTTGCGGGGGTCGGATGTCTCCAGGCATGATCAAGATGATGGTCTGAGCGTCTGGAGGCATACAAGTAGATCTTGACTTTCGAAATCGCACACACAGAGGTTTTGGGGTTTTAGCACACACATATCTGAAGTTCTGATGACTTTGCGAGGCATTATGAAAAACAAGCGGTTGTCCAGTTCAAGTATTGGCTTGGGGAAGCAGGTTTACAATTTGCGGGACTGGCAGCCGACTGTAGCCGGCTGTCCAGTCAGAAGAACTTGCCAGGCGATAGCTGAGAAGCCTTTCCGAACTTCAAGAGCATATGTCTGAATGGGGTTCTCAAAGTTCGAGATGCCCCAGGGGTGCTTGTGATAGATGTTTTGGGATATTGGAGAAATGGCAGGAGCCCTCATCTAAGAAAACCTTCAACGGCTCCTGAATTGGTTGGCTGCTGCTGCAACCAAGACTGAGCTTCGACCGAACCTTAGCCCTGCTCTGAGGGATCCACTTGAGGGTTTGGCTGAAGTAGCCCACCCATCGAGGACTACCTCTAGCTAATGGTATAGTGTGCTTCAGCAGACGACACATTCCCCGACCCCTCGCGCGCATGGAAATAGACCCTGTGTGGTTATATGATCGGGCTCTTTGGGATCAAGTTGAGCTTTTTATGCCCACGCTTGAAGGGGACTGCTTTCATGCTAGGATCCGCCGTGGAATGGTTTGGATAAGGTAACCCAAATTCAGCACTTAAGATGGCTCAAGCCCACTGGGGCACAGATCATCAAATCTTGACAATACCTCTACCAGTAATGTCTCTCGAAGGCCTTCCATGGAGGACCCAAACCCCTCAACCCCTCAACCCTAAACCTAGTCTTCATCCAGGTCCCGTTGCCCCATGAGGAGAGATGTAGGGGACTATGATAGGGGTTATTAAGCGGTTTAGACTATAGCTCATGTAAATGGCTATCACCTAACGTCCATGCTCCCTTCTTGGGATCCATGTTTTGGGCGTGTGTCAGTAGACAAGTATATATACCAACACCGAGATCCTGAGCCTTTTGACCTGTCAAGCCCTAAACTCCTAAACACTAAGCAATCAATCATATTGCAGTTTCCAATTCTTTTCCTTCCTAAACCCACTACCCCTGTAAAATCCCTATAAACCCTTTTAAGCGGACTGCCAAGTTCGGACTCCTCTTTCTGTTCGCCCTAGGCAGTTGAACGAGACCTCCAGGCGCAGAGTTGTACACGGGAGTCTGAAGAATCACGTCACTCGAGGTAGGAATACAAGATCCAAGGAATCTTCCCCCAGGGTCTCAGAACATTTCTACGGGCAGAGAAGGAGTACATGGCGATCAGCTGCAGGAGTTTCGTACGAATGGATTTTGAGAAGCTGCCCCAGGCTTTGTCACATAGGTTCTGGGCATTTATCAAAACAGGATGCCGCTAGACCTCTGTCAACAGATATTCCAGGGAACAAGGAACCCATCATTCCCATGCTCACCTCCCCTAAGCCCTGAACCCCAAATCTTAAACGCTAAACCCTAAGCACTTCAGACCCCCTCGCATTGCCCGTCGGCCGGCCCGCTCCTCTACAGGAAGTCTGCAGAGTGGGTCAAGATGGTCCATGGTGCTTGGCTATGCCAGGCAGAGGACCAAAGAATAAACCGAGTTGCTGCTAAAACCCTAAACCCTAAACCCCTGCACCCTAGACCCTAAACCCTAATAAACTACTAGGATCCCTTACGCCAGCTTTGGTGCCTGAAAGTCCGTGTCAGCAACCCAGTCAATGGGGAAACCATGGACCTTGAGCTGAAATCCTCCTGATGTTTCAGTCGTCCAGAGTGGTTATTGTGCTGGATTTAGGATTTGGAGTTTGAGTTTTAAGGACGCCTTGAAAACAGGAGCGTATTTTTCAGGCTCTGCGACAGGAGATTGCTAAGATTGCTAGTCGGAGTGCATTTTGATATGAAACTTGGGTGGGTGGCTTGTCTCTCCTCACAAGTCACGACATTTTTTAGACCCAACATGGCTGTTTGTCCCCATCTCTTCATCACCAATTAGGTTGTGTCCCTATCTTCCACCCGAGGCTGCTGAAGCGCGTGGCTTCTGACGGCTCAGGCCTAGGAAAGAAGAATCTACTGGGTTGCTGTTAAAGAACTTAAACTAAGTTACCATAATGGGTACATACAGTAAAAAATAGGGCTTCCCCAATATAGTAAATCGTAACTTAATTTAAGTTCCTTAACAGCAACCCAGTCTATGCATCAAGATGGTTATCAGGCCATCTCTATGAGCTAGCTCTGAGCTTCACGATGCGGAATCATTTCATGAATCAGTTTGTTGCAGATTCGTGGAATTGCTTTTGAGTGTAGCTTACACTGGAACCCGATTTGCAGCTGCAATGCTCTTGCCAGCAGGATTTCGAATGCCAAGGTTCCCATTCCCGGATGCATGCACTTTCGCAGGTGCTCCCAAGTCCAGCTGCGGCGCGCACCCTGAAACTAACAGCAGCATCATCACATCTGTCCAGCAAAACCTTCAGAAACTCATGTCCCCAAATGGTGACAACCACATACCTCCCAAAGCCCTACTGCCCAGTGCAGGCCACCAAACAAACGAAATCCGAACTCTGCGTAAGCCCTCAACTCCAATCTCTAGCCCCCAGACCAAACCCTCAGCAGTAGACGTGATACAGCTGCCTACCCAGACCCTCCTATGTAATTCCTGTTGGGCTACAGTATTATACACATTTACCAAAAACCATTACAAAATTATAAGGAACTACGTAGGAGCCCGAATTGTACTCAACTTTGAACTTCTCACAGGCCGCAGTGGCAGTGTGCCAATGCTCGGGAGCCTCTGCTCAATCGACTGGCTACTGCCTGGGGGCCTGGAACTCCCCACAGTAACTTATCATTACTATCATTCTTATGACTATTGCAACTATTACTACTACTATCATTCCCATAGTTAGTATTACTATTAACAGAATACTGGGCTATGCTGCGGAAGAATGCTGGTGCTCCTAGGCATAATCACAACAGCAATGCACAAACCATATTCTGGCAAGACTTACCTACCTTCACACAGATGCTGGCAAGCATCAGCCTATGATCCTACTTGTAGCGTCCCTCATACACACCATGAGAGTGAGAATCTCATCGAATGGCCTGCTAGTGCATTTCCCCATCTTGGATGCTTATAGCCCCAGACTCTAACCCAGTAAACCCTACGCCCTAACACCCTGAGCCCTAAATTCTAAACCTCTCAGCTCCTGAACCTTAAACTCTAAAACCTTGGAACGCCTGGACCCAGAAGCCCCTAATGAAAGTTGAAGCAAACTTAAGGCTTGAAGTTTGGATGTCTCGAGTTTAGCCTCTAGCTTGCGCGTCATAGGCTTTCCCATATCCTCCCTGCAGGAATCTCGCCCCCCTAACAAATGTTCACCAAATATATCGCCATCTTGGAGATGGTTAGTGTTAGAGGTGAGTGGTTTTGTGTTTAGAGGGAGGGCAATAAGTGGAGCCAATATCTTTTAAAAGCGCCCCGAGTTCAGATTAGAATTATGGCTCTCTGACCAACAGTCCCAAAACGGCCCGCAAGAAGTCTTGCGGAGGGCTCAGATCATTCACCTACGCGTAAGCCAAACACTTCTGTGTCCGCAAGGCTTCCACTACGAAGCGCATAAGTACCATAGTGAGGAGCCCAAGTCCTGCCCCAGTCTCCATTGTCCAAGTATACAGCAACTGCACAACAGGAGTCAGCAGGGAAAGGCCGGGAACCCATCAACTTTTTGCAAACAACCCTGATATGTTTCAAACCGTATTGTCGTATTTGTGCAGAATCCCTTCCGGAAATTGCTTAAGACTGCGAGGAGTTCGGGACGTGCCCAAAAGAACGCCGACTCGGCCCACAAGCTTTAAAGCTTACTTGCTAAGCAAATCCTACCACTTCAGCGATCGCATCCGCATAGTGGACTCTTGTGCAATGCGGCTGGTATGCCATCGCCAACTGGCAGAGTAAAAATCGATCCTTTTCGGAGTTCGCGGTTTTCGTCAGGTTTACCAGCCGACTTCTGGGAGAGCGCTTTTCGGCGCGTGATGGGCGCACTTTGCTAATGGTGTTCGCAGCAACGCCCATCAGCCCATCATCTGCGGACGCAAACTAGCGACATGCATGGGCAGCCATCGTTCTTGATGGTATCTGCAAAACAGACACTGAGCTCTGGGACTTCGAGACGCAGGTGAACCCTCTTAGAACCTTGGGTCAATGTAGCTCTAAGGAAATGAAGGGAAGTTTCCTAAAATTAGGGGTACGTTTTTGAGGGTCCCTATAATGAGGATTATAGTATTTTGGGCTCAATACTAGAATCCCCCTATTTTGGGAAACAACCCCAAACCCTAAACCCTAAATGTAACTCTAAGGAAATAGAGCCCTTACAAGGGCAAACGCTCACTGGAAAAAAAGGGGAGCAGCCGCAGACTCTCCGACAGGCTCAAGGGTGTATGTAGGGGTTATATAGGGGATAATGTAAAAGAAAATCGAAATTACTAGGCTTTAGGGTTTATATAGGGGATAATGGAAAAGAACATGAAAACGATAGCATAATCGGGTATTTACTGGCGTGTATATAGTGGCGTTTGTATCTGATTGTGACGAAGGCAGCCTCAATCTTCAAACCGATTCGTTTGTAAGTTGACCATTGGGATACACTTCCGTGAAGGGGGCATCCTAACCAAATAAGGAAGCTACACTATGGACATTTTGGGGACAGGTACTTTGAACAACTACCATATATGGAAGCCTCCAGTCTGGACATTTTCAACAGTGACTTGGGGTCCAAGTCTTCCTTAACATGTGAGCTCTCTCTCCCAACAATGGTATAGACCGTGCTTCCATCTCATGTTCCATGGTCTTTTCCATTTGTCTCTCCATTATAACCGTAAACCCTTAACCCTATAGAAACCCTAAATCCTAAACCCTAAAGCCTATGAAAACCCTAAACCCTAACCCGTTCAAAAGCCCTACTGGTATTTATCTAAGCCAGTGTGGCCTTGGCGTCAAGAACGAGGGGCGGAGATCACAATGATTCCCGGCACAGCTTCGCAGTGGAGGCATCAACGATCTCCTGAGTTTCGAGTGTAGTTTTTGGGGCAACAGGAGCCACAAGCTAGTACAATCTGAGCCCTAAACACTAAACCCTAAAACCCTAAAACCCTAAATCCTAAACCTTAAAACCTAAACCCTAAAATACTTCATGACTTCAGATTATTTCAAGCCCACCCCTGGCAAGCAAGTCAGAAGTCATTTGCAACCCCCAAGCTCCTGATGACCCGGAACCAACAACTTATATAGGGATAATGGAAAATATAATGGAAGCTACTATTTAGGGTTTAGGGTAGGGATGATGGAAAAGAACATGGAAGCTACTGTTCAGGGTTTGTGTTTTAAGGTTTACCGCTTAGGCTGGGGATATTGGAAGACAACATGGAAGCTACTATATTATATTGGGGATATTTAGGGATAACAGAAAATAGCACGGAAGCTACTATAGTATGTTGGGGTTATATGAGCTATAGTCTCAACGCCCAGTATCCCCCTTAATCAGGCCAATAATAGTCACCTATATAATACCCTCTAAGGAGTTTAGACTATAGCTCATATTGGGATAATGACATTTGAGTGACCTACAACTTGGGAGCACAAGCTTGGACTCCCAAACTTCCTCCAACACAGAACCTGGGTTGCTGTTAAGGAA
>CAJNIZ010045776.1:32136-43090 GCA_905231905.1 Symbiodinium pilosum | reverse complement strand
GGGTTCAGGGGTTAGGGTTTGGGGGTTTAGGGTTTTTTTACCGTTACTTGGGGTTTGGGGGCTGATTGTTGGTTTTGAAATTGGAAAATGTTCAAACTAACGAACTTTGGTTACCCTAAATAATGGTAAGTTTATATGGGCTTGAAGCGGCTGGAGGGTTTAGGGTCTAGGATTTAGGGGGTTTAGGGTTTGGGTTTTAGGATGTATGGATTCGGCTTCAGGAAGTAGGGTTTTGGGGCTTAGGATCTAGGATATTGGTTTTGTGTTCAGGGTATACGGTTTTGGCTGAGGCTTGGGCGTGCTTTCAGGGCTCTTGGCTGGAATTCTACGGTTTAAGACGCGTGCCGGGGGATCACAAGCTTATATCCTCCCTGAACTAACGTGGAAGCCCATATCAGGTTAGAGGGTAGTAGTCTACAAAGTGCCCCTTTTCAGGTTCCATGTTGCTGGAGCACAGCATTCAAGTGTGATCATTTTAGGGATTATAGTCCCCCATAAAAAGATAGAATATGGCTTTGGGTATATTATAATAAGATCCTCATACACGCCATATTCCATCTACTTAAGGGGGACTATACAAACGGGATTGAGGGAACTAACTTTGAAACACGTCTTCAAACCTAGCCCTGAGCTTACCCTAAACCCCAAACCCTAAACCCCAACCCCCAAAACAATAAACCCCTCCGCACCCAAACCCTCAACCCTAAACCCTCAACCCTTGAATTGGTGAAAGGGCGCGACTCATAGTTTAGGGGGAGCTTCGCGCTGACAGTTTGAAGGAAATTCCTGAAGTATATGAGCTATAGACTGAACTCCGCGTATCCCCCTTAAAACCCCTAGGAGTTTAGAAGTTTAGGGTTTAGGGATTAGTGATTAGTGCTTACGGTCTAAAAGTCCTAGTATCCCCCTAGTACCCCCTATAACACTCCGCTACCAAAACTAAACCCTAAGCCCTAAACCCTAAACAGTAAGCCCGAAGCAATAAGCCCTGAGCCCTGAACCCCTAAACCCTAAACCGTCAACAATAAGCCCTAAAACCTAAACCCTAAAATCCTAAACGTAAGCCCCAGGCCCTAAACCCTAAGCCCCTAAACCCTAAACTCAAACCGCCTGAATGCAGTCAAGTCTTACTGTGCCCCCTTCCAGGAACAACCTGATTAGCCACACCCCATCATGCACTATTGCAGCGAGGACAGGATGTCCTAAGCTCAGCGGGTCTATACTGCTCAGCAGCATCAAGTATGAGAAATAGTCCCTAGATAACCTATTCCCATATTCCCTACTCAGAACCAGCAAGATACTGCTCAGCAGCAGCAAGCATGAGAAGTTGAGGGACGGCTGGCGAAACTAACGTAGCCAGCACGGGATGAATGCACGAGCGGAGTATGACCCCCAACCCTCTAAACTCTAAACCCTAAACTCTAATCCGTAAAACCCTTAAACCCTAAACCCTACATCCCTAAACCCTTAAACCCTAGTTTAAGGTTTGGGGCGCAGGGAACCCTAAGCTCAGCCCAACTCAGACCTAGAAACCCCAGTGCCATAAACCTGAAAAACTCAAAATTTCAAACCCCAAGCCCAAAACCTGAAAGGTTAGGGATTTAGGGTTTGGGGTTTAGGGTTTCAGGGTTTAGGGTTCAGGGACTAGGGTTTAGGGTTTAAGCCCCTAAGCCCCAAACCCTAAAGCCTAAAACCCTAAAGCCCTAGAAGCCTAAACCTGAATGACGTGATTTTTTCTCAACCAGGCGGTGCTGTCGGAGTCATGGGGAAAGGCTCCGCGGCAGTTTGGCGTACTTTTCGTGCTTTCTTTTTGAGTTCAGGTCTCCAACCGTACACCCAATCAGGATGGGCTTGGGGTGTAGGGTTTAGGGTTTAGGGTTTGGGATTCAAGGTTTATGGTGTAGGGATTACGGCTTGGCGGGTTTAGGGTTTGGGGAGTAGGGTACAAGTCCCCATCCATGCATATCAGGGTAGCTTATAGGGCATTCAAACCGTTGGTCACCAAGCTTGCAGACCTGTTTTGCGTGTTTATGTGCCCTAAATCCTTTCCAATTGCCACCTGCTCCCAAATGCCACACCCTTCTACTTCCTGGGGCTTAGTAGGGAATAAGGGAGTAAAATCTCCATGTAATCCCTGTTGCCTATATGTAGTATGTTCCCTTATGCCCTACGAGGAACTTGTCAGTTTTAGGTTGCAACTTCTCTGCTTGAAGTGTGATGCGCCTTGGATACAGCTGATCACTAGTGATCCAACCCCCAATATGTTGGCCATACGGAAGACCATTCAAGTTCCAGCATGTGGGATTATATAGGCACTTTGGAGCCTCAGGGCATGTCGAGAAAACGCCTGCAAAGCATGAAAACTTGTGCTTGGGAAGCCTTAGGCGCCATGTTCGTAAACCCACGATACGTAAAATCTGCAGGCTTCATGGATAATCCGCTTAACGGATAAGCCTGTCCCACTTCAGAATCCCCTCGCTCACCCCAACAAATCGTGAACATCCCCAACAAGGTACAGCGGGCTGAACCAAAGAAATTACATACAGATTATGCCAGCCCCGCACCCACTGATGGGTTACCGCAAGGGACTATTGTAGGTATATCAAGGCCCTATTAACTCTATATTGAGGAGCCATTACTATAGGGGGGACTGACCTGACATATAGACCTTAAACCTAAACCCTCAACCTTAAACCCTACGAACCGTATCCTTAACCCTAAACCCTTAAACTCCAAAGTCCGAACTGGCGCCTTCAAGAAATAAGCTTCATGTCTGCAGTTTTTGGGGCGGGTGGTGACCTATTTTTCTTGTGGCCTTTGCCTTGCATCCCTGTACCATTTCTATTTTTTCAGGGGCTTGAGGGTTTAGGACTTAGGGTTTAAGATTAAAGCTTTAGGGTTTAGGGCTTAGGGTTTAGGGTATGGTCCCCCTTAAGTAGATAGAATATAGGGTTTAGGGTTAGGGTATAGTCCCCCTTAAGTAGATAGAATATGGCTTTGGGCATGGATATTATATATTGGGGTAGTATCGGGATAACGGAAAAGATGGAAGCTACTATAGTATATTTGGGCTACATAGGGAATATGGCTTTGGGTATATTATAGTAAGATCCCCATATCCCCCTGATTCTATCTACTTAAGGGGGGACTATACCCTAAACCCTAAACCCTATATTCTATCTACTTAAGGGGGTCTATACCCTAAACCCTAAACCCTATATTCTATCTACTTAAGGGGGACTCTACCCTAAACCCTAAACCCTATATCTGCTAAAGGGGAACTACAGGGTTTTAGGATTTCAGGGTCCAGGGTCCTTCCAAAGATGTGCTAGTCACACGAAGGCTGATTCGGTAGTTAACGATGGTTTAGGGTTTAGGCTTTAAGGTTTAGGGTTTAGGGTTAATGGCTTGGGGTTTAGGGTTTAGGGTTTTGGTTTTGGGTTTGGGCTTAGGGTTTAGTGTTTAGGGCTAACTCTGCGGCTCTTTGGCAGGTGCTGCCGGCACGACACCGATCCGTGAACCATGAACCGAAAGCCTGATCCGCAAACCCTGAACTCGACCCCCTGAGAGTCCTGAGTACAAAACTTGATTTCTCAGTTCCAACCTCAATCCGCACAAGACGTGCCCTCTAAACCTCGAAACCCATGTCCCAAAAGAAATTAACCCCCAACCCTAGACCGGATCCGATTTGATTTGACGCCAACCTGGTGCTAGGCGGAAGTTCCGCGCGGGTCACGCACTGGTGATCGCAGCTGGAACTTCAACGCTCTCAGATTCGAGAGACACTGAGGATTTGAGTGTTTAGGGCGATTTCAAGCTTAGGGTTTAGGGGTGGGGTTTAGGGTTTAGGGTTATCCACTACAGGCATCAGTGTCAAACACTCCTTGTCTCCCTTTTCAGGGCGCCCTGTACCCCCGCTGCAGCCGTCGCCTGCGGTCGGGAGGGGGAAACGCCCGAAACTACTACGTGAGCCGCCGTCCACATTCGAGTGGGTGCCTGGGAATACATGATTGCTACTGCTGATACTAATCTGGGTTGCTTTTAAGGAACTTCATTCAAGTTACTACATTGGGGAAACCCCGTTAATTGATATATATATATATATACCCACAATAGTAACTTAAATTAAGTTCCCTAACAGCACCCCAGTAATCTACAAGAATTCCGAGGGTTTAGGGTAGCTGGGGCCATGCAGTCATGCAGGACAGCATGAAGGCAACCCTGATCCTTTGACACGGTCTCACGTACATGGACCATGGGGAGTTATACCAGGGGTATACAAGGCTTACCTCCAAACCCAGCAATCATCATAAGACCTCAGGCGTCCAAGTACCTGAATAGTACGGATCACATACTGTTAGGCAATCGACCCCTTTAGACACAAAATCTGTCAGACCCACCATCATACCCGTTAGCCTTTTCCAGGCGGAGTGTCAGACAAGTCTGACACGCAGTTTCTCTACCCAAAAATGACTAAACTAAACTCACACACGGATACAGGTGCGTATAGATGTGTGTTTATGTATATACAAGTTTACGTCCATCTGTCTATCTATCCTAGTTTTCCGTGGAGGGCCCATACAGTAGCACCGGACTCCACAAACCCTTTTGCAGTGTTGTCTGTCCGGCAGACGGAAGGCATACCGCCCTCTAGGGTTCGGAGTTTAGGTGTCAGGGTTTAGGGTACCATAAAAAGCTTTGTGTTGTTTTTTTTTTATCTTAGTGGGTTTACATTGACCTTTGGTACAGCAAAAAACAAAAGCTCGTTCATAAAACGGCTACTACAAGCTTCAATGCTTCGACATTCTTATCCCATATATTGAGCTTACAGTGCTTAACAATTCCAACTCCGTATTCCGTATTCCCGACCAGTAAAACGCAAAACATCTTCAAAAACTTCATGCTCCCTCCTGGGTTTATAATCTTCAGAATGTCCAACTCCATATTTCCTTATTGGGTTGTAGTATAGTGAAGCTCAAAAAAATGTAATGTCATGACCCAGTTGGCAGTAGACAGCCTCTACCAGGCGAGATGCCATGGCAGGCAGACCAAAAACTTGAAACTGGCCCCTCGCCAGAAGGCTGTGTCTCAAAATGATCCAAGGACGTTGGGGATGTATGATTTACTATATAGAGACATGAGGCTTACAAGAGGGATGATGTCTCAAAATGATCTGAGGCTTAGGAGTGTGTAAAATGCTTTAACATGCTTTAACTCTACGGGTTCTAAGACGTACAAGGGGATCAAGAAACAAAGGCGTTAGGAGGTATAGTAGATTTTGTTCATATAAGGATCTATGACGAGTATGGTATTCCGAAGTGTTTAGATTTGGGGATACGGTATATTGCAAGTATATGATACACAGGATATTACGGGATGATATTACCTACCAAGTTAGCTTCTACATTACGCCTTAACCCTCAGTCAGACCTAGACCTCCAATTCCACCACAAATGGAAGCCGAATGATGATTTCATCTCGGCGCCCCTAGGCTCCAAACAATACCTAAACCCTAGCCCATACACACTAAACCCTTTAGCCCCTAATCGCACAACCCCATAGACCCTACACCCTGAACCCTAAAGCATAAACTGCGTTATGCGCCAAGTTGCCGTTAGTTGTATGTTCACGGTTCAGGGCTTTGGGTGTAGGATTTAACGATGAGCTTTCAACCCCAGGGTATTTGCCAAACTTCTGACAAGGCTGCTTCGGGCTTCAGACGGCATGTGACCAATGTTTTTCCGTATGAAGGGACTGTCTTTGTAGATGAGGGGACCCTTCAAAACCCTGTGTGCCAGTGACTCACGACAAGTCTTTGCTGACCTACGCAGACTATCTTGAGCCTACATCGCCCCTTCAAAGGCAACCTTCCAGGCAAGTGGCATACAGGATCTTATACATGGTCTTCGGGTTTAGGGTCTAGGGTTCATATATATGTATGTAATCCTGCTCTGGCTGGTATACATGCCAAATTTGGAAAAGGATCCCGCCCGAAAAGAGGTGACAGGGAGACGCGGTAGCGTTTAGGGTTTAGGCCTTAAGCCCTAAACGTTATAAACCCAAAACCTTATGAACCTTAAAGCTTATAAGCCCTATAGAGTTCAGTTTGAGGGCCCGGCAACTTTGAGACACACCCAGATTCCGTCTTGCTTTACAAGGGCGGGCAGGCAAGGGGGGAGGCCCAAAGCACAACGTAGCAGCACCACAGCCTGTCCCACGTTGTATCGGTAGGGCACCATGATTGAAGTTAGGGCTTAGAGTCCAGGGCTTAAGGTGTAGGATTTAGGGTTTAGGATTTCCAGCTTGCGTTCTAGCCGTCGGCAAATTTGTAACTGCTTCCAGGAATGACGTCTCAACCATAAACATTTGGATTTGAGGCTTGCGGTTGCTGAGGAACTGAAACTTAGCTTAGGGTTTAGGGTTTGTGGTTTACAAAATTGGCTTCTTTACTTTATTGTCATGCTAACTTAACAGCAGCCCAACTCAAAACCTTAAGGCCCCAATGGTAAGTAGGCCCTGAACCGCTTAGTTAGACCTAAACCCTGAACCCGCTAAATCTTAGACCTTAATCACTGGACCCCAGACGTTTCAGCCTAAACCCAAGCCCTAAACCGTAAACCCTGGCCCTTGCGAGCCCAAAACTCAGGCTTCCAGGAGTGCAGGTTTGCCATCTAGCTGTGACTGCCTTGCGGTCATTGGAACGCGAGCCTTGTGAGTCACAAAAGCCTGGACAGCAGTCCCTCCCTAAGTAGGCATTTTGCGCAGCACTAATGTTATATACAATGCAATACATACGTTATCTCGGAGTAATCCCTACAGAATCCCCTTTGTAATCCCGATTAGCCCCTGTTTAACCTGTATCTGATCCTTATATAATCCCTGTAACCCCTGTATCATCCCTACACAATCCCTACTCACTCTATCAAGAAATCAAGAAACTGAACCCTGCATCCCAAGCCCCTAACACCTAAGCACTAAGCCTGAAATCCTTAGTGATCTCTGCCTGTCGTGCAAATAGCAGATCGCAGATGCCATTTGGTACCTGAAGTTTGGATGAGTGCAGTAACCTAATGTGTCTGACAACCTTTGCCAACTCAACTTTTCGCTTTTCCTTTGGTGTGTGGGGCGTGAGAACTGAACACTTTCTTTCAAGAATACCCCTTGTATAGGTCGTATGATGCCCTTCGGGCAGGAGCGGAAAGCATCTAAGTGATGAGTTTCTGCTAAGGCGTATGGTTGCTTTTGTTTCACAACTCGAAATAATCGAAACGCCCTAATTTCTAAACCTTGCAACTCTGAACGCATTTGATTTGATGGTCAAGACAAGGAACCGCAACGGAGGGGAATCAGAAGACAACTCTGGCCTTGTCTCAACAATCTAAGCCCCAGCATTCCTCCACCCATCCAGTCTGCGTAGAATTAAACTAACACATCATACTCAAATTGCAAACGTCTTTGGAGTACTGTTAGAGGAATGCGCAGGGTTTATTGGGCAGGCGCTCAAGGTTTATCAAGCTCCTCAAGGATGTGAGAGATGTCGATTTTAGGGAAGGTCCCGCAGCCCAACGAAGCTAAGACCCCCTTAATGCTGATACCTACCTCATTTTTACCTCAAGCCTGAACCCGGATCAATGTCTCCCCAAAGAGGAACACCGGCAAGGAAAGCCGCACGCTACGTGCACCACATGGAAGCAGTTGATCGGCCCACGCTCCTGTTTCAATGTCGAGATTCCTAGGAATCTGGTGCGGCCAGTCATGGTCCCGCGTTTCAGGTATGCAGGCGGGCCACAATTGCTGCACTTGTGTTGGCGGCTCTGCGTGGTATTGGCCACGTCCCCTCGAAAATCTTTCAAACACTAGAATGCAGGCCCAAAGGCATCACTTGAAATTGTTGGCTTCCAGGACCTCTGCGGTTGTCCTTCCAGTGCCACTCCAGCCCGTCGATCCGGTTTCCACCGCCCAGCTTCTCCATGACCAGGCACACGCACGACCTGGCAGTTTTGGTAGCTGGCTCAAAAGTCAGTGTCAGGATTGGGCAACACAAGGAACGCACAACTGCTCGGCTGAGCAAACATGCAAAACAACTCAGGAGGGCTACACATACGCGTCAGCAGGCATGCAGAACCAGCTTGCATGCCTATACATGTCACAACTGCAGGAATGCTGTTACTGGTGCAAGCACTCACAGATTTTCCACCGTCTCCGATGCCAACTACGACACTACTACGCCTACCTACCAGTATCACCATTAGTATTGCACTCTTACATACTGCTGTTCCAATGGCTGTCGTTAAAGCTGCAAGTTCGAACATCATGACTGTCAGGGCAGCTGCGTTCGAGGCGTGTTGTCAGAGCCTAAGTATGTGGCTGAAACTCGTCATGTCCAGACCCAATCACAAATGATCACGACGGGAATCAGACAAGCGGAACTACATACCCGAAACCCGAAGTCCTCACAACCCTGAAAAATGAACCTGATCCGGCCACAATCCCTACTCCTTTTACATATATATATATATTTATATTTGTATGCATATATTCCCTACCCAGTCCCTATAGTACCTACAGAACCCGTACATCGTGATAGCTCTAGGAAACCATGGCTTGGGCCAAAACAACATGCGTGTGCACATCCGTATAAACTGCCAGTCCTAATATTGAATCTGCACCCCCATATATAAGGTCTCCTATAGGAAATGCTCAGTATCAGTGGTGGGCAGTTGCCTGACAATAGTTCATGTGAAGGGATCGATCCCAAAAAATTGATCCCGCTAACGCTGAGCACCAAAACCCGTACCCTAAACCCCAAAAATGCAACAGTTTAGATGTTCTTTCAATTACTCCAATCTCCACTACCCACCAGTAAGGTTTGTGGGAACTCTTGGCAAGCTTATCCGTTCCTGAAACCAAGTTTTCGCTGTTTGTACGTGTTGAGCGGATTGAGCTTACGGGTTCTTGCAACCCCACGCCCTATACTACTCCCAGCTACTCCTACCTAAGGTTACCCGCTAATTAGGGGGGACCCTGGCAGATGGGTATAGGGGTGGTTAGGTATATCCCCAAACCCTAAACCCTGAACCCTAAACTCTAAACCCCAGGTAACCCATACTGATGGCTGACATCTGGGAGGTCAGATTCTGCAACTCTCATGGCCCGAAGCTTAAGAAAACCTTCAAACCCGCGGTTTGCGCGAATGTGCAACCTGTACATGCACAGCACGAAGCTGCTCTACTCAGGACACGGTGGCACGCCGCCTGTCAAGGGATGCGGGGTATCAACCCTAAACCCTAAACCGTACACCCTAACTGGGTGGTTGTCAAAATTATGGTCCCTTCTTGGATCCCTATTAGAATACGGCACCTAATATTTAGTGTACCCAAAAAGGGACCCTAAACCCCAAAGCCCTAAACCCTTATATCCCTATATATAATATTTAGGATACCCAGAAAGGGGCCAAGTTTCGACAACCACCCATATGTACTACGATTCTCACAAGATGGACATCTTGCGCGTAATGGATGGTGAAGAAATGGGATTGGGTTACGGTTTAGGGTTTAGGGTGTCCTAAAATCCCAAACCCTTAAACCCTGAAGCTCCGAAACCCACAGCATAGTCTTCCACAATCGGTGGACTCCAATGCAGGACCCGCAAACTACAGGCTTTATGGGGCCCCAAAGTGGGATCCCTACAATATCAAATTTTGGGAACCCCCCAAAACAATTGATGCACCAAGAAGTTGATGTGAGCAACAGTCAAAACTCCTAGTATCCCCCTTAAGAGACCCCAGAGTAGTCCTCTGTATAATCCCCTACATAGCCCCCTTTCAAGAGTTTAGACTCTAGTTCACATGAGATACAGCCAACAATTCCTACATACCCTAATGAACATGGGTTCCGTATTCGGGACTATGTTAGGGTTTGGGGTTTAGGGTTAGGGTGTAAGGTTAAAGGTGGTATATGTTTGGAAATATACTATGCTACAAGCCGCGCCCCTATGTCTATTGTTAAGGGTCCCTGAATTAGCCTAATTTTTGACAGTAGCTAATATACAATCCTTTTAAACCCTACATAACATCAGTACCCGTTTCATTGCCTATGTTCTTGTCGATTTGATTCTCCACTATTCCTGTATACCCTTATAAAGCCTTGTTACAGGGACCCGCATATTGACAGTAGCTCACCCTGAACCCTAAAACCTAAAGCCTAAACTCTAAAACCCTAAAACCCTAAACCCTACCCTAGACCTTAAAACCCTAACCCTAGACACTAGACCCTAAACCTTAAAACCCTGAACCCTAGACCCTAAACCCTAATCCCCCAACCCTAAACCCCTAAACCCCTAAACCCCTAAACCCTAAACCCCTATAGCTCAGCAGAATAAAATATGTTGCCAACCTCAGCATCCCGACGGATAGAGATCGTTGACGAGAACTTGTCCCTGAGCTTCTGAGCTTCTTGAAGGTAAGTTCAGGGTCTAGGGTTTGGGATATAGGGTTTATGGTTCAGGATTGTCCATGAGCTTCTCGAGCCGTTTTAAGCTAAGGGCTTAGTTTAGGGTTCAGGGTTCAATGGTTTAAGGCTCACAGTTTAGGATTTAGTTTACGAGGATTGGGGTTTAGGATTCAGGGTTTAGAATTCAGTAGGTTCACGGTCTAGCACTTAGGGTTTAGGATTCAGGGTTTAGGATTCAAGGTTTAGGGTTTAGGGTTTTACTTTAAGGGACTAGGAGTCCAGGGTTTAGGATCTTGAGCTTCAGTTCTTTAGGGCCTTGGACTTACAGTTCAAGGCTTAGCCCCTAAAACCCTAAACCCCTAACCCCAAACCCCAAACCCTAAATTCCCACCCGCCTGCTAAGGCCGTTCCCACCCATTGCTGGGGTGGTTAGACACTGAAGAAACACATGGGGGATTGTCAAAATTATGGTCCCTTGTTGGGTCCCTATTATAATACGGGGC
>CAJNIZ010045776.1:1339-32080 GCA_905231905.1 Symbiodinium pilosum | reverse complement strand
TAATTTTGACAATCCCCCACATCAGCCTTTACACCCGTACTGGGTAAGAGAAAGGGAGCCACACGGTTTAGGGTTTAGGGTTTAGGGACGTATAGAGCCCCTCCGGGCTCCTCCTGTACATCGGGAGGCACAACTCTGCCTCCACCCCAGTAGGCCAAATCTTTACAAGGTACATTAATTTTCCGAAGGATGGGAATACCCTACTTGGAGGTTCATGGGACTTAGTAACTATTTATAACTGGGGTTATAAAACCCTACGTATAATTGGGGTAACCCCTATAAGGCCATTTAGGGGGGTTATGAGTAGGGTTATAAGCCCAGTTATAAGTAGTTACTAAGTCCATGAACCTCCAAGTACTGTTTTTAAGCTTACCTTTGGTTGCCTGGGAGTGAAGGAATGGAAACGAAACCCTAAACCCAAAACCCAGAGCCCTAGACCCCTAAACATGGAAACTACTATAATGGGTCACATAGGGACTACTATAAGGATCCATTCCCTCATTCAGCAAACCGAAGGTAGGTTAAAAACCCTAAACCCTAAACCCTAAACCCTAACAGTTAAAAGATGCACCATGCCAGCTTCAATGTTTGTTTGGGAAGAGGGTCATATTCAGATGTCACCTCAGGGGTTTGGGGTTTGGGGTTTAGGGTTTAGGGTTTAGGGTTTAGCGTATAATCCTTACAACTACAGTACAAGGTGCCCCCAAATCCCTGCCTCAACTACTTAGGCCAATAGATTGCAATCCTTGCGCCCCGCCTCGATTCAGCACAGTGTTCTCCATGTTCTTTCGCACGTAATGCTACGTCATTCTACCCCTAAACCCGTTGTATCCCCCCGCAGGACTGGAAGGTTCATGGGACGTCGTAACCACATCAAACCGGGCCTATAGCCCTAGTGGCCTTACATAACTTACATCGGTTACAAAGTAGGGGTATCTAACCAAGCTCTATAAATAAACGGTTGCTAAATCTCATGGGCTTCCACGGTAGGTCCGTTTGGCAGGGTTAGGGTTGTAGAGGGTTCACGAACCCTCAAACCCCACGCTCTTGGCAGCCCTAAGCTCCAAGCCCAAAATCCTTGACTAACAAGGGTATTTTGGTAACCCCAACCCCCAAAATTAGGACCCTATAACCATCATATGATAGTCATGGGGTCCTAATTTTGGAGGTTGGGGTTAAAAATATACCCTTATTATTGACCGCCCTCCAAGTACGTCATCTTTGCTGGACTTCTTTCGGGCTTCCGGGGGTTCGTTCGCGGAGTGTAGCCCTGATGAACGAGCCCACTTAAACCTTGGGTACTGCCCCCCCCTCAGTAACAGTTGGATAATAAATATAATATGGTTATATATAGCCCTTAGTAGGACCCCTAACTAATATATACTGTTACAGGGTGGGGGCAGTACCCAACTTAAACCCAGCCAACACCCCTTCAACCATGGGTTCCCCAACCCCCTCCCCCCCTAAACCTAAACCCTAAACCCTAAACCCAAGACTATACCACCCCTCCGTAGGTTCCTCGCTTCCCACTTACTTAGCTAACCCTTTATGACCTTAATCAAGTGGAACCTAGAGGGGCTAGTATAGGGATGGCTGACACTAAATCCTAAACCCATGATTTGAATTAAGTCCCTCAAACCCTAACCTCTCAAACCATGTCCCTCCTACACTCACATCATTCAGGGTTTGGGGTTTAGGGCTTAAGGTTTAAGGTTTAAGGTTTTAGGGCTTCCAAAAATTGGGCACATAAACCCAGATGTGTAGGGGACATTATGTGGGCTTCCGTTTAAGGCTGAGCTCTCTGGTGCCTGAACCATCAACAATTGAGAAGCTTTTTTTGGTGGTTAAACCGAGTAATTAAGATTATATTCCTTATATAACATACTATACCCCAAAAGGAGGATAGAATCTTACTCTATATTGGGTACCATAGTATCCCAAAATAAAATACTACTCACTACATTGGGAAGCCCCGACAGCCGAGGCGGACGCGCGCTAGCGTTTACAATTATTATCCAACTGTTACTGAGCGGGGGCAGTACCCAACTTAAATCTTTGCCCTAAACCCTACTCTCATATTCCTATCCTACCACTATTACCGGGGGGGTTTTAAACCCCATTTCAGCCCTGTAAAGCCCGAAACACTGAATCCCAACCCCATATTTGCTCCAGATGAACCTAAACCCTGAATTCAAAGCTTAAACACAAAACCCTACATCCCGAATCCTAAAATTTTAAGCCCTAAACTAGAATCTAAGAGCTCTACAATCTAAGGCCTAACCCGAACCCCTACAACCCTGAAAGCCTGAAACCCATACCCCTAGTCCTACATGAACCCGAAATCTTTCAAAGGGCTCACAAGGTGGGATGAAGGAAGGTGGGGTATAGGAAATAGGCCCTAATATAGTAGAGTATATACTAAGGATCCTTTAACCCACCTACCTTCATCCCACCTTTTGAGCCCCCTGAATCTTACAACACCCAGGTCCCAGCCGCTGGTTGGTGTGGCTGGTCTTGTGGGCGTGCTCGGTCTGAGTTTTGCCTCCTCAGGTCTTCGAGTTCAGAGGGTGTTGATTCTAGGTCTTACCTAAACCCCAAAAATACGTAAAATAATAGCCCTAAGCCCATAATAGCCATGAAGGCCATTATTTTACATACCTTGGGGGCCCAGGCAAGGCTTAGGAATTAGGATTAAAACCTAAACCCTTAACCTAGTGCTTAAAGTTTAGGACTCAACCCTGAAGCCTAAACCTCTGGCTTAACGTGTCCACAAGATTTGGCCACGCGCGCTGGAGCATGGCGTGCAAAACCATAGCCCTGCAGTTAGGGGTTTGGGGGTCCATGTTGGGGTTAAACCCCACATAGATAGGTTCAAGAAGCTTTAGGTTCTCGAAAAATCCCTGGAGCCTTTTTGAAGGCAGCAGTAACAGTGATCATGCGCCGCTTAAGCAGTCCCTTTAAGGACAGTTACTGGTAGGGGGACTGGCCCGCTCTAAGCGCTAGGGTTTATGAATCAATGTTCCCAGACCAGGGGCACAGAGAAGTCAGCAGCGTGCTACGGAGGCTCTCTGAATTACTCCTATGCAATCTCTCTGAGTTTAGGAGGGTCACAGGGCACCCCCGCGTAAGCCATCAACACTAAATTCACTCCAAAACTAGAAGCCCAACACCCGAAAACAAAAACAAAAATCCTGAAACAGAAGCCCTTTAAACCCTACAACACACACCCTAACCCCCAAAACAAAAGTCCGTAGCCCCAGAACAGAGGCCTCCTACACCACCCCCCAAAACCTTTTAATCCACTCTTGATCCAAGCTTCCATTTCAATTTCTTGAAAACCCCCAAACTCTAGCCCTAAACTCTAAGCCCTAAACCCTAAACCCTAAACCGTGTAGCCCTTGAAATCCCGCATACTCCAGACCCCTACATCGCCCGCAAAGCCCGGATTATCCCTACACCCTAAACCCCCTATACCCCCTAATGTAATACAGAGTTACATAGGGATTATAGTGGGGTATATAGGGATAATGGAAAAGAAAATGGAAGCTACTATTTAGGGTTTAGGGGTTAGGGGTTAATGTAGACCCATGATTAATAGACACCCTCTGTTTAAGGGTCTTATTATGAGGATCCCTATAATAATCCCTACTAAGGGGAGAGGGTTTATTTATCGGGGGTCTGGATTAAACCCCTAAACCCCAGCCTTCTCGGCGGCTGCCATCTGAGCAGCTTCCTTCGCGCAGCCCCGGATCCCATTGATTTAGGTTTATGGCTTCGGGTTTAGGGTTCAGGGTTTAGGGACCCTAAACCCTGAACCCACGGGCTTAGGGTTTAAGGTTTAGGGTTGAGGGTGCAGGGCAACCCCAATTTTCAGTAGGGTTCTAACCCCAGTTATAAATAGTTACTAAGTCCCATGAACCTTCAAGTAGGTTCGAGTCCTTGCAGTGCCAGGACAGGTTCCTGGGCCGCCTACTCCTTTCCAGACTCACATGAGTAGCGTTTTTTTTGATGGTTGAACCTAGTAAGATTATATTCCTTATATAAAAGACTATACCCCCAAAGGAGGATATAATCTTACTCTATGTTTGGTACCATAGTATCCCCAAATAAAATACTACTCACATGAGTTCCGAAACAGAGACAAAACTAAACTACCAGAGGGTCCCTTATGTCCGCTGCTAAGGGTTCCTTAATAAGGGCAATATCGAGGCCTACAAAGACCATGATCCTTTCAATGGGAAGCGCCATTTCCATGTTTTAGGGCAACCCTAAACCAGAAGCCCAGACCCCAAACCCTCAACCCTAAACCACCAGCACCTTCACTTCTTGAATCCCGCCTTGCACTCTACCCTCAGCCAATCACACCCCAAGCAGTGAATCTCCAAAGGCAATGCTCAATGGAGTAGGTTTTGGGGTCTAGGACTTAGGGTTGGGGATGCTCTAATCCTCTACATAGAATATGATGATATCCTCCTTCTGGGTAGAATATATTATACAGTCAACCACCAAAAACGATGCTACTAAACTCTAAATCCTAAACCCTAGGTGCTAAACCTGAAGCACCAGCAATGAAGCCCAGCGGCCAAGTTGGTCGTACGCTGAACGTCCGGAAGGAAGGACGCATAGAAGGCCTTCAGGATATGGGTTTAGGGTTTAGAATTGAGGGTTTAGGGTGTAGGGTTTAGGGGGTCTACTTGGACCTTCTACTTGGAGGGTCAGGGGAACTTAGTAAGTAGGTTGTTAACCCTCTTGAGCCACCTTAAAAACCAAGTTATCCCCATCATTGACCTGCCGATCCCCCTGACTCTCCAAATAGATCTCTAATGCTGAAGCCTGAATAGCTGAATGACTTTTGAGGGTTATAGTCCCCCTTAAGTAGATAGAATCTGGCTTTGAGTAAATCGTAATAAGATCCTCAAGACCCCATATTCTATCTACTTAAGGGGGACTATAGAGTTTAGGTTTCGGGACTAGAGCCGTAAGAGGGATTGTCGATCATGTTCTCAATTCCTTGCAACCCTACGTCAAAAACCTTAGCCTTAGCCTAAACCTCGAACCCTAAACCCTGATCCCAAAACCCTTAACTCTAAATCCTACTCCCTAAACATAATCCCTAATTCCTCAGCCCTTAACACTAGAAGTCCCAAATTTTGACCCAGCTGAGGGAAGAGGCCCCCTGACGTAAGGTTTTTTTCAGGGTTCAAGGTTCGTAGGGTTTAGGATTTAGGGTTTGGGGTTAAATATGGGAAGTACAGGGGTCTATTCAGGCTTTACGATTTAGGGTTTAAGGTTTAGGGTTTAGGATTCTAGTTATAAGTACCTTAATTGGGGTTATGATTACTTATAAGCATAATTACCTCATTATTTATAACCCTAGTTACTTAGTCTCATGAACCTTTAGGTACTGGAAGCTCCGCAAAGCCATGTTGGGAGGCAAGTAGGGTTTAGGATTTAGGGTTTAGGGGTTAGGCTTTAGGATCTAGAGTTTAGGGTCAGGTTGTAGGGTTTAGGGTTTAGTACGGAAGTGTGCTTAGGATTTAGTGTGAGGATTGGAGATTTCAGGGAGAGTTTCGATTCTCAATTCACTGTTTTTTGGGCTTCTTGCCGCTGAAATGTACCCGGAACCTCAAGACCGAAACCTCAATCCCGAATCTACAGACTCTAGTTTGAAGAGCATCAACTCCAAGGATTGGCTGGACCCCTGGTCTGGTTGTTGTTGCTGTATGGGTGACTGGACTTCCAGGGATTCGCCTCAAGAGTTTCAGGCTTGCACCCCTAGGGTTTCAGGGTTACGGGGTTTAGGGAACCTTAAACCCCGAAACAACCCAGCTGAACCTCATTTCACTGAACAGTAGCCACTAAGTTTAGGACCAACTAGGGAAGGGGGTGTTTCCACAAGGGTATATAAGGCTTATGTAAGGCCCCTACATGGCAACTCCCCTCCTGTAACTGCCTTAGATACATCTCCTTTTAAACCAAAAATCCCAGTTCTTAAATCCGGACTCTTCCCGCGCGAAGCCTCGATCGGACCGTTCATTTGGGCCTTGGTGCCCTAAACCATATATCCTAGCCCTTACACCCAAAACCCTAAACCATAACGCCTACCTTCGGCTATGTCCTCCATGTCTGTGCTATGTTGGGGTGTGGGGGGCTTCCAAAGCTGGCGTACCTTTGAGGAATATCGTATTTTGAGATCTATATTGGGGTCCCCCCATTTATGGAAATGTCCATCTGATAATTCCAATAAACTTAAGTGGTTAGTAGGGAAGAAGGGAATGTAATCCCTATATCATGAACATATAATGTATTCCTTGAGTCCCTACTAACCCTAAACCCTGAAACTTACTAACCACCCTGAAACTTACTTACCACCAGAAAGTAAATCGCGGGGCCCAAAAACAGAAGTATGGACTGCAAGGGTTCATGGTTTAAGGTTAGGGTTTGGATTCTCCCCCGGCCTAACACGGAAGTGTAAAAAGAGTCCTTTGAGGACTAGTGTCACGTTGTCAAAGCTTTACGTACGTTTGGGGCAAGTTGTAGGAAAATGACAGGTCAACAGACTTTAGATGGTCACGGCTTGGTTGATTTGTTTGTAAGGGCAGCTTTACGGTTTTCTAGGGAACGCCTTAACCTCCTGAAATCCTGGAATCTGGTTTTTAGTGGTGACGGTTTTGAGCTTTTGGATCAGCATGCCTCACATTTAACGGCTGGTGCGGTGCACAGTCACCAGAAACATGCAAACACAGGTCCCTTACTTGGCGGCGTACAGAAAACCTCAGAACTTCAAACCGTGCCGAAGCTTGCATAGGCCGTCCCCTAAACCCTAAACCCCTAGACCCTAAACCATAAGCCCTAAACCCTAAACCCTAAACAAAACCACAAACGCTGGCACTTGCAAGCAACTCTTCTTCTCCAATCCATGTGGATGTTTTAATATTGGGGGTTTCCGGAAATAGGGGTACCATTTTGGGGGTCCACGTAATAAGGGTTACAGTATTTTGGGGTTTAGATTTAAAATCCCCTCCTCTAGGTAAATTACCATACATTTTTGGGAAAGAACCACTTTCAAAATCTTGCTGATGTTGGTCCCAGGGACAAGGGCAAAGTACTTCAAATACCACTCCGTGAACTCCTGGGCACAACTCAGGTGTCTCCTAGGCCCTAGGCCCGCGATGCCTAATTCCCCCCAAGCTCTGAGACCTAAACCCCAAGCTTAACACGTCAACTCTCCATCCACCCTGAGCCCCTGTTTCTCACCCTCCAAAGAACTTCAGTATTGACGTTTGTGTAGCGGATGGCACTCTTTAGCTCTGTACGAGGTTCAGCCGAGCCAAAAGCATACTATTGCAAGGCGGGGGGTCCACCTAACACACTCTACATGGTAGTTTCCCAAAATAACGGGACCCCAATACAGACCCCAAAATACTATAGTCCTTATTATGGGAACCCCTAAAAAGGGTACCCCTAATTTTGGGAAACCCCCACATAGGGTTTTAAGCTTCGGGACGATGATGTAGACCCGGGCTGTGCTCTGAAAAGTTTGCGGTTTAGGATTTCTAGTCCCCCTTAAGTAATTCCCTTTAAAGGGTTATATAGGGGTTATATAGGGATGATATTGGGGTTATAACGGGAAAATGGAAAAGAACATGGAAACTATACAATTTAGGGTTTAGGGTTTAGGTCCTATAGTCCCCCTTAAGTAGATAGAATATGACTTTGGGTATATTATACTAAGATCCCCATATACCCCATATTCTAACTACTGAAGGGGTACTATACCCAGTTGCTGGGCTCCTCAGGCCTCAAAAGGTCAACACTTTGCTTGCGGCTCTTTATTGCTATGGGGCTAAGTAGCCCAGTAACCATATTACAATAAGGGTACCCCTTTTTTTGTTGGTACATTATATATGGGAACCCAGAACCCAAAAAGGGTAAAAGGGTACCACTGAATTTCCTAGGCTATGGAATCCCCAACATCATCGAAGTGCACCTGCCAAGCTACCAAGACAAAGGTTCCTTGGGCCCTAAGCCAGAAGCACAAAATCCTAACGACGGGCTAGGAAGGTTTCAGCTCTTGGTAAGCATCACCATACCATAGAGGCTTGGATCTCCTGCATGTTCAGCTCATCTTTCGTTGTCGAAAAGATGGAAGTCATTGCTGCAGTTTGTGTACTCAACATCGCGCCATGTCAGCCGGTGACCTTCTCTCCTCAACAGACAAATACAAGGAATTCAATGCTCATTTCTCTCCATGTAGCCCCACTGGTGCGGCTGGCATGGTTGCGAGGCTGGTAGTGGCCATCTGTGGCTTGGACTTGGGGGGCGGGCCCATGTCCGCGTCGGGTTCGAGGAATGGGAACATGAAATAGGTCTTGACAAGACCCCTAAGGGTCCAAGGACCCAAATAATAAGGTTTTAGGGCCCAAATACTATAATATTAATGGTATTTGGGCTCTAAGACCCTATTATTTGGGTCCTTGGACCCTTAGGGGACTGCAGGCATTTCTGTTAACAAGACGTAGAAGAAGAAGGGTGCGATGGGCGTAACCGACATCTTAGGACCAAAACCTCGAAACCACCCTCCCGCCATGGGCGCATCGATGACAACACGACCTACGAGGAACCGAACCTAAACACCCCTTGCCTAGCCACCCACCAGCAACGACAACTGACCGGGTTTAAATCTAAACGCTAAACCCTCTCACTATTTGACTGCTTGGTCTCCTCTCCGTTTCAGCAGTCAGAGACCCGATGCTGAATAACGGAGGTTTCCGCTTAGGGGCCCTAGGGATACATGAGGACTACCAGGCAACGATAGGGCTCGACCTTAGGGTCTAGGGTTTGGGGTGATAATCCCCATCCCTACGTTTAGGGTTTAGGCAGGGCTCATGTTCAAAAAAATCCGCAGATTTTGTAGATGCCAGGATTCTCTTTGAGCACCGGGAGCTCTCAACCACCAAGCTAGACCCTAAACCCCACACCCACCCTCATCAACCCCAAACCCTACACTCTAAAACACAAAAACCTACACTTTGAACCGAACACCCTAGAAACTGACACCCTATCCCTACACCCTGAACCACAAAACCTGCACCCTTCGACCCAAACCCTTAAGGCCTGAATCCCAAACCCTGCACTCTAACACCCTACACCCTACCCCAAACTCCAAACCCTACACCAACTCATACCCCAAACCCTACACCCTAAAGCCCCAAACCCTAGACCCCTGCACCCAAAAACTCCGAAACATATAGCCCTCCGACACCTCAAGCCCTAACCCTGTCCGTCGGATTTGAACCAGCAAAGGCAAGAATCTCCAGGCATTGCATAACACTGAGACTAGCTCAGTCTCCCCATAGTGCGGGTTTTGGGGTTTTGGGCTTGGGGTTTAATGTAGTCCCAGGATTAATAAACGCCCGCCTTCTAAGGGCCTTGATATTAGGATCCCTTTTATAACCCCTGTTGACAGGAGGGGGTTGTTGATCGCAGGTGTGGGTTACCCCTACAATGACCCTAGGTTCCCTAAACCCTCAACCCTAAAGACTAAACCCTAGAACGTTTGGGGCCCAGGAGCCCAATACCCCTTAATAAAGAACATAGGGCGTAGGGTTTGGGGCTTATTTAGGACTTAGGTTTATGGTTAGGCCTGCGCACCGGAACGGAGCCCTATAGTAGTTCCCTAGGCCCTAGGTGCTCCATAATCCCCATCCCTAGAAGCCAAACCATTAGGCTTAGGGTTTAGGGCTTAGGGTTCAAGGTTTTGGGTTTTGGGTTCAGGGTTTAAGGTTTTAGGTTTAGGGTTTAGGTCTGATTAGGACATGCACCACTACGAAACATTAATCCTTAAACCACTAAACCCAAACCCTTACACCCCAAATCCTAAACCCTAAACCCCCAAATCCTAAACCCCAAACCATAAACCCTAACCCCTAAACCCTAAACCCTAAAACCCAGAACCCTAACCCCTTTTCCCTGGAACCGGACGCCTGAAAGTCGACTACGCCGTTTCCATCCTTGTCGAGCTCACTCCTAGCGACCCAAAAACTTTTTGGGTTTAGGGTTTAGGTAGGGTTTAAGGGTTTAGGGTTTAGGGATTTAGGGATTAGGGTTACAAGGGTCTAGGGTTTAGAGTTTAGGGGTTTAGGGGTTTAGGGTTTAGGGTTACAAGGGTCTAGGGTTTAGGGTTTAGGGGTTTAGGGTTTAGGGGCTTAGGGGTTTAGGGTTATAAGGGTCCCTTCAGAAGGGACAGGGCTAAGGGTAGTTTAGGGTTCGAAACCCACTATTAGGGACCAAAAACCCCTATTTAAGGGGAGAAAGTTAAGGGGAGTTTAGGGCTAAAGAGATTTTAGGGCTGATATAGGGAGTTTAAGATTAAGGGTTCGGGGTCTTCAGTGTTTAGGGGATTTAAGGTCAAGAGATCTGAGGGTTTAGGGTTTAGGGGTTGGGAGGTGGGATTCTGAAACGGTCCAGGGAGGCTGGGACCTTTGACATGTTTAGGCTTTTGGATTCAGGCTTTAAGGGTTCAAGAGTGGTCCTGTACTACCCAGTCTGTAATTATAACCCCTAGAGTTTAGGGTTTAGGGTTTTTGAAATCTATTTGAGGGACCTTACATCAAAGTTATACATTCTACAAAGAATCTTGGACCACATTCCTCATAATTTCTTAGGCCCCTACGCCATGTGCCCCTACCTGGGAAGTTCAGCGCAACAAGAAACCTGAACAAAAGCTTACTTGCTCCGCCCGCTGCAACAGCCCCTGTTTGGGCAAATATCCTTTCCCACCCCTATCGCTTCCCTCAACCCTGAAAGCCGAAACCCCAGGCCCCAAACCCTAAGCCCCAAGCCCCAAGATCTACCCCAAACCCTAAACCCCAGACTCTAAGCCCGAAACCCAAACCCTATAATTACCCCAAACCCTAAATGCCAAACCCTGAACCCCAAATTCTAAAGCCCTAAACCCCAAACCCAAAACCCAAAACCCCAAAATCTAAAGCCCTAAACTAAACCCCAAACCGCAGACCGCAAACCTACACCCCAAACCCTAAACTCTAAAACCCCAAACCCCAAACCCTAAACTCTAAAACCCCAAACACCAAACCCTAAACTCTAAAACCCTACACACCAAACCCTAAACTCTAAAACCCTAAACCCCAGACCCCAAACTCTAAAACCCTAAACCCCAGACCCTATACTCTAAAACCCTAAGCCCCAAACCCTAAACCCTATAGCTTTATGGTGACGTCTGGGAACTCAAGGTGTAAGGCTGTTCGGCCCTAGAACCACGGTTTTGGGTCTTGGGGTTTAGGTTGAGGGACGTTAGGTTTAGGGCTTTGGGGGTTGGGAGTTTTGGCTTTTTGGGTTTAGGGTGGTTTTGGAGTTTGGGATTTGGGGTTTGGGGTTTTGGGGTTTTGGGGCTTGGGGTTTCAACATGTGGGTAATGAGGTATCTAAACGGTTTGACCAGCGTCTACAGTAAAATGGTCATTGTGGCTGATGTAAAACCATACAAATTGTGGGAAGTAAGCAGAAATCCTACATGTTCCCCCGTGAACTAATATGGAGCTGCTTGTCTCCGTTTTTTTCGTTGAGTACCAGTCCACCAAGAAGTCCTTTTTGAATTCTATGTTAGTTTGGCGGCCGGCACACCCCCTGGCGCGCAAAGCCTAAGAATCCTACGTCCGAGAACCTGCAATATTGTGACCAGAGGCTAGACTCTAAGTCCTAAGCCTGACGTCCTAAACTCTAACTCCTGAGCCTTAAGACCTAAAGCCTGCACCTTACGCATAAAAACTACAATACGTCTTAAACCCAAGACCCTGAACCCCAAACCCTAAACCCTACACCCCTAAACCTTAAACCCTAAAACCCAAAAGCAACCTAAATGAAATACCCTATTTTAACGTTGTAGTTTCCATCTTCTTTTCCATTATCCCCATAAAACCCCAAGATACCCCAAACCCGTTCCCGTCCAGAAGCGCTGCATCCGGCATTCGGGGAGGTCGTTCTTCGAGCAATGAAGCAGGGAGAAGATCATCCTCTCCTTTGCTTCTTGGAGGTTCATGGGACTTAGTAACTACTTATAACTGGGGTTGTAACCCTACTTATAATTGGGGTAACCCCTTTAAGGCCATTTAGGAGGGTTATAAGTAAGGTTATAAGCCCAATTATACGTCGTTAATTACTAAGTCCCATGAACCTCCAAGTTTGCTATGCTTTCAAGCCGTGAAAGGGCTTAGGGTTCAAGGTTTAGGGTTTAAAGTTTAAGGGTTTAGGGTTTAAGGGTTTCGGGTTTAGGGTTCAGAGTGTAGGGTTTAGGGTTTGAGGGTTTAGGGTTTAAGGGTTTAGGGTTTAGAGTTTAGGGTTTAAGGGTATACTGGGCATACACGGGGATGGGTGCCTCTTCACGATTATGTAGAACGTACAGTTCTGTGGGTGGAAGTTCATTCTTGCCTTCGCTCGGCGTAGGGTTCACAATTCAAATTTCAAGCGGGGCTTAGGGCTGAGGGTTGGGGCTTACTTGAAAAGCTCGCCTTGACACTCTATGACTCTAATGCAGGGTGGATCCTCAACCCTAAACCCTAAACCCCAAGATCCTCAGACCCAAACCCTAGGCCCTAAACCCCCAGGATACATCATTATATCTCACAGCCACGTACCAGCTACTTCATGGGCGGAGCACTAAACATGGTCTACAACAGTAAGGTCCAAGATGCAGATGCTCACTAGCATTGAATTTTTAGGCAGGGTCCTTCACGCAGAACCAGCACTACTAAACTTGCAGTTGTTCCCCGTAAGGAGGAGCTCCAGTGGTGATTGCACCCCGTTCGTAAATGAACTCATGCGCAACGACGTTCAATGACGAAGACTTTTTTATATGAGTGGCGCTTCCCGTCTGGCAACAGGCATGTAAACACTTCATGGGCATCATGCGAATGCGAGTTGCGGCTGAAGAAAAAGCCCACACAAAAGCAGAAAAGCAAAAACCTTGCTATGCGACGGTTGCTTGTCTCACTCGATTCCATAGCTTGGTGCTCACACTCCATCGCTCAGCAGAGAGTCGTTTTGACGGGAAAGCACCGTGCTTCTGCCAATATCTCTGCATACACCTTGTCTTCTGTTGCACAATTTTTTCAGAGGAGACACCGCCAGCCTTTCGAGCTCCACCCTTGCTAGCAATCATACGACGCGTGTTGTCGCCAGCTCGTTTGGATACTGGGGCTAACCCTCTACCGTCCTTGCCACGAATCTGTTTGAAACCTGTAGGTGGCTTGTTCACAGCTGCTTTGCGCGTGGCATTGGCACATGCTCCAGCACGCTGCCGCCGCAGTGCCTGTTCATATCCGGCTTGTCCGCCTTTTTCTGATAAGATTTGGATATCTGCTGCGGAAGAACCTACACACACACACACACACCCACACCCCAAGATCCTCAAACGTAACCCCTAAGCCCTAAGCCCTAAAATCCTAAACCCTAAACCCATCTACCCATGTGGGATGTCCTTGAACAGAGGGGTTCTTCGAGGCAAGCTGTTCAACCCCATGGCTCTATAGATCACGCGGTGTAGGGCTTAGGGCTTTCAGGGTTTAGGGTTTAGGCCCCCAAAACCTGTATCACGATTCCTAGTGTATGAACCGAAACAACCAGATTGTTCTATGATGTACCCTGAGATTCAGACTTCACGACCCCAAACGCATGTACTGCACTGGAACCCCTGTCAGTCTGCTGATGGAAAAATCTTGAACCACCCTGGGTCCCATTACTAAACTGGCCTCAGAACCTTACTAAAAATCATAATATTTGGTCGTTATTGAAATTACGGTAACCAAAAAATCAAAATGTTTGAGGCTCCTATAGATTGTTTCTGGGAATTAAAGATCAGGGATGCCAGGAGATGCAGGATGTCCTCCATCCGCCGCCTTTGGATTGAAAATTTGAGTTGCGAAAGTTTTTGGGCCCCTACACAGACGCGGAGCCTTCATTACCTGACAAGTCGTCCAAGCATTGCGAAAATGAACTCTGAATCCTAAACCCTGAACCGTGGAATCCTAAACCCGATGCCAAAGCCGTAGACCCCGGAATCTTTGACCCCAAGACCTAAGCCCCTGAACCCTAAACCATATCCCAAAGCCCTATGCCCTGGATCCAGGAGCCCTGAATGCCGCCAGCTGCGAACTCCGGGTACTCGATGCTCCCCGACTTGTCCGTGTCAAAATGGTCGAACTTCATCTTGACTCCTCAGCCCGCTGTGTTTTGGCACCCTACACACCCTGAACCGCTTGAGTGCCATAAAGTGCAGAACTTACTGATTGTTGGTGGAGGACTGTAGGGGTATAATATACAGCTATATAGGGATGATGGAAAAGAAAACGGAAACTACTATTCAGGGCTTAGGTAAGGAATGGAGGATGCATTCCCATAGTACACCACATGCACCCACAATACTAAACCCTAAACCCTAAGCCCTGCTTTCCATTCCTCATTCTTGGACAGGCAGCCAGCAAGAAAAAAGACTTAGGGTTTAGGGTTCAGGGCATTCTGAGAGAGTTTCCTCAAACCCTAAACCCTAAATCTTTTAACTCCGTGGCGAGGCCGGGTCAAGTGGTTTCAAATTTCCCCCGTGGGTTGAAGATTATGCACGCAGGATCAACTAGGTTGCTGTTTCAAAAGAATTTAACGTAAGGGTCTAGGGCTTAGGGTTTTGGGGTTTAACGTCTATTTAGGGTTGAGGGTGCAATAACGGAAAAGTAGAACATGAAGGGAAACGGGGGTGGCCACACGGAGCTTGTATGGATGTATTTGGGGAACACAACCTAAACTACAGTGGTGTGGAGAAAGAATTATACGAGTATGGCTGCCCCAGAACGGGGTCTTGATAAATGTTCCTTGACAACGGTGCAGTCAAAGTGGGGCGGATATTGCTGGATCGGATAGGCTGGCTAGTCACTTACTCCCTTCCTACTGCATCACAAAATACAAGTCACCAGCCGGAAGCCCTCAATAATCTTTGGAATGCCTCAAGCCCCAAATGGAGGTTCATGGAGCTCATCATCTAGATATGAGCTGTAGTCCAAACTCCTAGTTTTCCTCTTAATAAGCCCTATAATACTCCGCTATATCATCTGCTATATTACCCCCTTTAGGGAGTTTAGACCCTAGACGCTAAGCCCTAAACCCCTAAACCCCATATAGAACCCTCTTTAAGGAGTTTAGACTATAGCCCATAGAACTGGGCGTGTAACCCTACTAAGAACTGCCTGCTAACCTTGCCCAGACTACCCTAATAGGGTTCAGAGTTTAAGGTTGAAGGATTTAGAGGTGTAGGGGTTTAGGGTTTACTTGAACCTCAAAAGTACGTAGAATAATGGCCTTATTGGTTGGTTTTAGAGGTTTTGGGGCTATTATTTTACCTACTTTTGGGGTTCGGGTAGATTTAAATGCCCAGTTCTGAACAATCACTAAATTACGAAGCCCCGTGGGCCGTGAACCTTCACCACTTATGCTTCAACCTTACGCCCTACACCCCAAACCCTTAAACCCCTAAACCCTAAACCCCTAAACCCTTAAACCCCTAAACCCCTAAACCCTATACCCCAAAACCCTTAAACCCCTAAACCCTAAACCCCTAAACCCTTAAACCCCTAAACCCAAAACCCCAAAACCCTTAGACCCCTAAACCCTAACCCCTAAACCCAAAACCCAACTTCAGCCTAACCTCTGAGCCCTTCAGCCTAAAGGCCTTGGGGCATTTGAGCCCTTGAACACTTGGCCCTGATCCCTACTGCAGAGGGCACTTTACAGGGTCCCTTTTCAAGGGCTTCTGGGGTTATACAAGGATATGAAGGGATATTTCTATCTATGTAAATGCGTGTATGTGACAAAAAACGATTTGGTATCTCTATAGAGATGGCATTAAGCATTGGCAGCTTATCCCAGGGCTTAAAGTCGACCATAGCAAGCTTGGCATTTCTCCTGCCACGGGCTCACCTGTGTGGAACCCCTGTTCTCCAGTCCACACAGCATCTCTTGCCAGGTTTTTCCATGCGGTGGGGCTTGTGCCGCGCAAAGGTTCAGACGGGGGCAAGGCCACTGCTGTTCCTACACCGCTGGGTGAGTATGGCGTCTGTGGCCTACCTTAGGCGCCCTGACCACTGTGGGCGAGCTGGGTCCACCCGATGTAATGGCGTGGCCGTGCCATCACAATGCTGGGCTGAGCGGGTCAGGTGCAGGCGGTCGCCATTGCACCACCCCAGCAATATCCAAAACAGTTGGTACTTGGCGCTAGTAATGGAGAATCAATGGGAAAAGAACATGGACAATCATTTCGTAGCTGAGCTCACATTGGGGTTTATAGGGTTTACATGGCTTGAAGAACTATCAATCTCGTTTTCAGGTTTGTTTGAGGTACCCTATACCAAGATCAGACAAGGAATCCCGGACCAGAATATGGGCAACTATCCGTACAAGCCTCTGTATAAGCACAGCTTCCCTTTCATGTCCAGTTAATCCTCCATTATCGTTGCGAGGTGTCCTCATGTCCTTCCCCAACAAGCGAACAAGCCATTAGAGGAGAAACCTACATAAACGCTCCTCGGGATGAAAATGTTCTGGAGAACTAGTTGCACAAGGATGGGAAAACCGTGTCCCTTAGGGCACGTGGACTAAAAACCCACCCAAAAGAGAGGCCCCGGCAACACAGGGTGCGGCTACGCCGCCCCCCGGCTCTGGCAGGCGACATGAAAGAGAGAGAGAAAGCCCCGGCACCACAGGGTGCGGCCGCGCCGCCCCCCGGCTCTGTCAGGCGAAGATCGAAAAGAAACTTCCCTGCGACCCTACACCCTAAATCTCAAGCCTGTATAACCCCCTTGGAGGATCCTTATTTAAGCCACTACATTAACCCACAAATTAAAGGGACTTTACTGGGAACCCCGAACAGGGAATCCCAAGAATATAGAAGGAATATACTAGGAATATATATATATATACAACGGTCCAAGAATTCCTATATTCTTACTATGTTCTTGGGGTTCCCTGTTTGGGGTTCCCATTAGAACCCTCACACCTCCAGCTACAAGGGCTTGGTCATCCTGAAATGGACCTGTAAAGAAGCAGCCCAGAATGAAATCGAGTTTCCCTTACTTTGGCATCCTATCCTGGCCTGAGCCTGAGCTGGTAGGCAAGTAACCCAAGTTCTTACCAATTTGGGTTATAAGGTAGCTCATTACCTGGGCAGGTAGAAATCCGGTTGTAAGCACAACTATACGTAGTTACTAAGTCACTGAGTTCCATGAACCTCCAAGTACCACCCTCCCCCAAACATCCCCCCAAAGTTTCCCCTGAATTGGCGTTGATAAACCCTAAAAGCAACCTCATCAAGGCCCATTTAAGAGAAAACCTTAGGGGTGTAGGACATTCTGAAGTGCAGGCGGCATGCTGTCCAAGTCCATACAAGAGCAATGGTGCTTCTTTGCCAGGTCCAGGGTCAAGCGGCTTCCTGCATGCAGGAGCTCTTCTTAGGCTAGGGTTTAGGGCCTGGGCTCGGCTGAAGTCAGAATCTATGGGAACGTGGTGCCCTGAACTCCGTGCAGCAGGTAAGACTACTTGGAGGCTCATGGGACGTAGTAGCTTGATATACCTAGGCTTCTAACTCCACTTACAACTCACCTAGATGGTAGTTTCCATCAATAGGGGGACCCAAAAATAGGCCCGCAAATACTACAATCCGTGTTAAGGGAACCCCCAAACTGGCAACCCCAATTTAGGAAGCCCCTACATTAAGTCACTTACGAGTGGGGGCATAACCCGGCTGTACACTGCTACCGGCTCGCATGAATCCCAAGTCATTTGGCCCCCAAACCCTCAACCCCTGCCCCTTCAGCTGATAGCGGCGTAGGATTAGGATTTAAGGTTTAAGGTTTGGGGTTTAGGGTTTGAGGTTTAGGGTTTAGATCCCGAAGTATGAACCAACTTCCAACACTTCAGAAGTCTGCAAGCTCCTAATCGGCTGAAACCCTGAACGCACCTACACCCTAACGCCCCTGAAGCACCTCAAACATTTGAAATACCTTACGTTCGTCCCAGAAGACCCAGAACCCCAAACCCTAAAAACCCTGCCGTGGAAAACTTTAGCCCTCCGTGCTTTCTGAAAGCTCATACAACCTCCAAACCCTAAACCCTAAACCCCAAACTCTAAACCCCATTCTCTACAAAGCACCTAGTAAGCCCTCCACGTCTTCTGGCTCCTAAGGCGCGACGCACCCCTGCCTTCGCCACAGCCCAGGCTAAAGAGGTGATCTCGATACCAGGAGACAAAGCCTGTGGCACTTTGGGGTTTTGGGTTTAGGATATAAGATTTAGGGTTTAGGGGTTTAGGGAATTTAGGGTTTAGGGGGGTGGAGGGTGTTGGGTTTAGGATTGAAGATTTAGGGTTTCGGGGTTTAGGGTTTAGGGGGTGTCGGGTGTTGGGCTTAGGATTTTAGGATTTTAGGTTTAGGCTTCAGGGTTTCGGGGTTTAGGGTGTCGAAAATATTCCCCTAACGTTATATGCTTAAAGGGTTCCCCCAATATCGCACCTAGTTTCTAAGAGAAACTCAGGGGTACCGCTTTAGGGGTACAACTTAGGAGGACCCCCCACCCTGTAATAGTGGTCTAATAAGAATATAAGAGGACCCTAATAGAATCCCTATTATCCTTTATAGTCACTATTACTGGGTGGGGGGTCCTCCTAAGAAATTTCCTTAAACCCTTAAACTGAATCATAAACCCTTAAACCCTAAACCCTAAACCCTGAACCCTAAACCCTAAACCCTAAATCCCCTAGGGTACAACCCTGGAACCTTGGATTTGGGGGGGTGTAGAGCGTAGGGTTTTAGAGCTAGGAGCTTGGGGCCCGGGGCTTTAAGGCCTCAGTGTAAGGACTGGGTTTAGGGTTTAGGATTTAGGGGTTTAGGGTTTCGGGTTTTAGGGTTTGGGGTTTAGGGTTTAGGGGTTTAGGGTTAGGGTTTAGGGTTTAGGGGTTTAGGGTAAGGACAATAGACTGGTAGTGCAGTCAAAACCAATCACTGACTTTCCCTGCCCCGAGAAAGTTAAGCGTTTAAATATAGTAGCAAGACTAATACCACGAACGATGAAGAGCTATCCACTCAGCCTTAAATAATGCACAACCGAACTGATTACAATCATCCTTTTTGAGGTCAATTTCAGGTACCCGATATCATAATCGTACAAGGAATCTGGGACTACAATTCCACAATACCATTGAATATCCCTAGAAAGCCCTATATAACCTTAGCGCCTAATTAATTTTCCTTGTTCTTTTCCACGTGATTCTCCATTCTTGGGGTAGTAGCCCCAAAGGACCTGCGCCCCAAACCCTAAATTCCCTCAGCCGAAAACCGTAAACCCATCCCAAAACCCTAAATCTCTCCTAAATTCCTGTATCTGCCGAACCCTAAATCCAAGATCCTATATAGAAGTCTTCTAAGCCAAGAAACGACGCGGCTCGATGGGCCCCAGCCCAACGCCGCAGTCCTCATAGGCTGCCTGCTTTATAGGGTTTAGGGCTGTAAGGGTGTAGGCTATAGGGCTCAGGGCTTAGGGTTTGGGGTTTAGGGTGAAAGGGCTCAGGTTTAGAGCGCAAGGGTCCCGTTAAAGGGTACATAAGATATAGGGCCATATGGGGATATATATAGGGTTTAGGAATCAGGGGGTGGGGCGTAGGGTTGAAGGTTGAGGGCTTCAAGGAAATTTAGGGCCTAAATAATTGAATAGGGCTGAAGGCTTAGGACCGAGAAACTACATGATGAGAACAGGGCCCTAAAACCCTCACACCCTATACCCTAGACCCCAACCCCACTAAACCCCTAAACCCCTGAACCCCGGAACCTTAAACCCTAAGCCCTAAAAAAGGACCAAATAGCTAAAGAGTGGCGAATCCAATGGTATAGAGAGCGGCAAATTGTCATCGAAGCTAGGCGTGCACTAGAGCTTTCTAGGTAGGGGCCCAAATGGGTTTTGGGTTTTGGGGGTTTGGGGGTTTGGGGGTTTAGGGTTCTTGGTTTCGGGGTGTTGGGGTATCTTCTACTGTACTACCTAAACCCTAAACCCTGAACCCTAAACCCTAAAGCTTAAGCACTAAACCGCGGGGCTGTCATAGAAGGACCATAAAGGGAAGAAGAATCTAAACCCCAAAAGGGTGTAAAATGATAGCCCTAAAACCATAATATTCTTGTCCTTTACATACTTTTTGGGGTCCAGGAAGGGCCACTAAACCCCAAAAGGGTGTAAAATAGCAGCCCCAAAACCATAGTAGCAGCCATAAAGGCCATTATTTTGCATACTTTTGGGGTCCAGGAAGGGTCATGATTCAAGCCTTAGTTCTCAGGGCCTAAGGTTTGAGTCTGAAGGAATATGGCTCAAGGTTCTTGCCCCTTAAGAAGCCCTGGTATAGGGTTTAGGTTCGGTTTAGGGCTTAGGGTTTAGGGTTTATCAGGTCTAAACTCCTAGTATCCCCCTTAATAACCCCTATAATAGTCCCAGATGTTATCCCCAATATAGCCGCCTTAAGGAGTTCAGACAGTAGCTCATATGGCTGGAGGTTTCGGAAGCAGAGCGTGGAGGTTTGGGGACCAAAGTTTCAGAGTTAGAGTTTGGGTACTGCCCCCACCCAGTAACAGTCTATATTAGGGGTCCTATTAAGGGCTATATATAACCATATTTTAAAAATTTTATCCAACTGCTACTGAGGGGGGGCAGTACTGAAGTCTAAGCCATCAAGGCAGACTTCAGTATCTCTCAAAAAGTAAACTGGTAAACCCTAAGGCCCCAAAACTCTTAACCCTAAAGCCCTGTACCTAAAACCCAAGACCTTGAATTGAAAGCCTTTAAACCTGAAACCGAACGGCACAACCCAAGATCGAAGGATTGGGCTTCAGGACACGCTTTAGGGTTTAGGGCTGAAGGTTTCTGAGCTCACGGTGAGGACCGCCCTATCACCAGGGCGGTACATCTTGGAGGGCTTACCCAGACCCCCGGGAGGATCTAAAAATTAGATNNTCTAGGGGATCTAATTTTTAGGTCCTTTTGGGGGGCTGGGTAGGGCTCAGGGTGAGCTACGGCCAATACTTGCGGAAACTCCCCTTGCCAAAAAAATCCGAGGGAGCCTTGACACTTTGAGTTCGGAATATGCCCTGGCTTAGGGTTTGGGGTTAGGGTTTAGGGGTTTAGGGTTTAGGGTTTAGGGGTTTAGGGGTTTAGGGGTTTAGGGGTTTAGGGTTTGGCTATGCAATATCGATTCACTAATGGGTTTTGGGTTCCGTCGGTGTAGAGAATGTGCTAGCTCCTTTGGATCACCCCCATATAAACCCCAATATATACCTCATATCATATCGTCCCTATATAAACCCATTATAGTAGTTTCCATTTTCTTGTCCATTATCCCAATATATAGCCCCTATATATCCCCCTACATATCCCCCTTTATATCCCTTGAAAGGGACCTAGGGTTTCCATCTTCTTTTCCATCATCCTTGTGGGGTCCGCGCTCCGACATTTCCTTCCCCATGCACCAGGCAGGCCTTTCTAACATGTCTGGGTTGCTGTTAAGGAACTTGGTTTAGGGTTTAGGGTTTAGGGCTTAGGGCTTAAGTTACTATGTTGGGGAAACCCTATTGTTTACTGTATATACCCATTATGGTAACTTAATTTAAGTTGCTTCACAGCAACCCAGATGTTTGCTGCCTGCTGATGCGGTGGATCGTGAAAGTCCTGCATGATCCCAGGTACCTTATATCTTGACAACTGTGGCATTACAGTTAAACCCTAAACCCTAAACCGAAAGCTCGAAACCCAAAACCGTAAACTTTAAAGCCTAAACCCTAAACCCTAAACTCTAGACTCTAAACCCTAAACTCTAAAGCCTAAACCCTAGACCCTTAACCCTTAAATCCGCACTGCATGGTTGCGAGCCTGTAGGATGGCATCAGGTATGTCCTCAAGCGGGTTGAAGGGTTTCAGGGTCACTTCTTTAGGGTTTAGGGGTGTGGATTTAGGGGTTAGAGTTTAGGGTTTAGGATTTAGGGTTTAGGACTTTGGGTTTAGGACTTTGGGTTTAGGATTTAGGGTTCAGAGTTTAGGGTTTAAAGAGAGTTTTAAATCCCAGGGTTCAGGGCTTGGGGCTTAAGGGGATAGGATACGTAGGATTGCCTGGTCATATATGGGTTTAGGGTTTAAGGATATAGGGGATATGTATATAGGTTTCAGGGTTAAGGTTTGAGGGTTTAAGGATCCGAGCTGAGGCTTTAGGGCCGGTCCCTAAACCGTAAACCCTAAACCGGGCATAGGGTTTAGGGATTAGGGGTTGGGCGTCGCCGTTGAGGGTTGAGGATTGAAGGATGAAGGGTTGCATGTACTGGCTTAGGTTTGAGGGTTTAGGGTTGAGGGCTTAGGGTCTAGGGTTGAAGCCTTAGGGTGTAGGGTCAAGGTTTTCGGGGCTTTAGAGTTCAGAGTTGTGTTTAGGGTTGACTTCAACCACTGGTTCCTGCCTGATGTTCACATGTTCCTTCTAACCTGACACAACAGGAGAACCCTAAACCCTAAACCCTAAGCCGTGTCTCTTACTTATTGCTTTGGGGGGGGGGTATGGATCTCAACTCACATAAAGCAATGCACTCCATCTCTTTCCTCTTAGGGTTTTGGGTTTAGGGTTTAGGGTTTAGAGTTTAGGGTTCAGGGTTTAGGGCTTTGGGTTCTAAATCCTAAGCCCGAGACCGCGAATCCTAGATCCTAAACTGAAATCCGAGACTCTAAACCCCGAATCGTGAATCCTGGAGTAGCTTCCATTTTCACTCTCCTTCCTGTCTACTAGTCACCACTGTCACCACTGTCACCACTGTCACCACCCAAGTGTAAGCTGAGGGCTTACGTAGGGTGTGGGCTGTAGGGCTTAGGCTTCAGAGTTGGGAGGATGAGGTTTAGGGCTTAGGGTTCAGGGCTTGTGTACCCTTCACCCCAAATTCTAAGATTTCAGGTTTAGGATTTGGGGTTTAGGGTTCCTGGGGCATCCTAACAAGTCAGCCGAAACCGACCGGAGGACGTGAAGTGCATGGTTTAGGGATTGGGGTTTAGGGTGTAAGGTTTAGGCTTTAGGGTCATGCTCTTGATATACAGCTAGTTAAAAAAAAACTCTAGAATGTCATCGTGCAAGGACCTGCCCCAAACCTTGATCCCTGAACCCCAGATCTGAAACCTGAAGTACCCATAGACCCACTTCTCCAGGGACTGTCGGAGGGACCCCTAGTAGGGACCCTTAATCCCATTGCCATATATAACCCTTATATAGTCACTAAAGAGCCGCTCTATTCCTAAGTAGTTCCCATACTAGCCTTCAAAGGCTTCAAGGGTCCCTATTAGGCCTAAAGTCCTTTCAACTTGCCTGGCTTGTGCCGGCTCAGCCATAAGAAGCCCTAATCGAGCCGTAACCCTGAGAAGCTAAACTGCTCGACTCAACCCCAATTACCCAAAAGCAGTCTTCCTTAAATCTACTCCTTAGGCCCTGAAGCTTTGCTCTTAAGCCCTTAGACTTCATTCATAAGCCGCTAAACCCTAATCCCTAAACCCTGAACCCCAAACCCTAAACCCTTTTCCCTAGCCCCTACACCCTAAACCCGAATCCCTAAACCCTAACCCCTAAACCCTAAAACCCTAATCCCCAATCCCTAAACCCTGATCCCTTATCCCTAATCCCTAAACCCTAATCCCTAATCCCCAAACCCCAGACCCGCCCCTCTGTTGCTCCTGGCGGTCGAAGATGCTCAGGATGCAAGCGCGGAAGGTAACTTTGTCCATCCCTGAAGCTAAGAGATTGAGGTTTAGGGTTTAGGGTTTAGGATATAGGGTTTAGGGTTTAGGGTTCAGTGTTTGGGGTTTAAGGTATAGGGTTTAGGGCTTAGGACATAAGGTATAGGGTTCAAAGTCTAAGCTTTGCAGGGTTTAGTCTTTGTACGGTATAGGGTTCATAGGGTATGGGGTTTGTAGGTCGGGTAAAGATTGCAGGTTTAGAATTTTGGGGTGTAGAGGCTGTAGACCCTAAACCCTAAACCCAAAGCCCTAAACCCTAAACCCTAAACCCTGAGCCCTTTACCCTAAACCCCAAATTCTATGGTTTGGGGCCTAGAGACGGCAATTGCTAGGGTTTGGACCGCTCGCTTCGAAGCTTCAAAAGTTGGGATTCCTAAGTAGGAGCTGAAGGGTTTAGGGTGGAAGGTTTAGGGTTTTGGGGGTTTAGGGTTTTAGGGGTTTAGGGTTTAGGGTTGAAGGTTTAGGGTTTAGGGTCTAGTGTTTAGGGCTTAGGGTGAAATCTGAAGAAGGTTCCGGGTTGTTGTAGGTGGATAGCTGCAGGTCTTTGTGTACGGCTTACGATAGGGGCCTAAATAATTACCAATAGAGGACTATGCAATACCCACATTAGGAATCTAGTAATTTATGTAAGCCCCAGTAGTAATTGCGCCTTCTGTACCCTGGTTTTCCTTACTTGGAGGCTTGCATTTGAAATCCCTGAATCGTGTAGGAGGGCTCCCCCTTCATGTGTACCCTCCCCAAAACTACCAGAAGACTCAAATAGGTTCCTTCAAACAGGCAGTCGTAGAGTCTCTTTTCAAGTTCTGCATAAGTTTCATGAGAATACTGACCACCCTTGCTTTTAAGGACACCACTTGCCCGTTAAGATACCCCACCCCCTATCAGGCTGGGATATCCTGACCGCCTCAGGGGATTCATGCTGAAGGTTTGCAGGGTTTAGGGTTTAGTTGGGGATTTATGTTTAGAGAGTTTAGCGCTTAGGTTGTTGAAGAATTGCTGTTTGTACATGATTTTCAGGATTCGGGATCAGAGCTATGTGTGTAGTTGCTCCGAACAAGCCACAGGCCCTATCACTGAAAAGATTGATCCTATCAGCGTTTAGGGTGTCGGCTAGACGCCCTAAAGCATTGATGAAGCCTACGCAAAATCCCAAACAACAAGCACAAGCACAAGAATCACGAGACTACAGCTGGGGAATGTGAGGATTTGGGTATCAAAAAGCACTGGGATGTGGTGTCAAACGGCCGCAGGATGATGTGGTCCATGACCCCGCCAAAACACCCAGGGGTCGGGCACGGACGCCTGCAGCTCGCAAATAGACTTCAGTCAAATGGCCACACGGTGCGGCCAAGTCTGCCGCTTCATCTTACCATTACTATTACTATTACTATTATTACTATTTACTATTACGATTACTATTATTGCTATTACTATTTCTACGATTACCCAGTGTTGCTAATATCCCTTTGTGTCTGATCTTGGCCGTTCATTTTCTTGCACGAGTCAGTCAGCTTATGCACGGGCGCGAATGCGACGAACATTTGTCCCTGCATGATCAAGCTGGGGTCAGCGAACGTACGCTTGGTTGCCCTATACCTTGTAGGTGACGCTGAACAACGTTTGTTCAATCGGATTTCCTTCCGCGCCCATTGTGCGCAGCGAGCCGTTCCTTCTCGCAGCTGCCTTTTTTCACATAATGAAATGGAGGTCCCCTTACACGGTTGCAAGAATTATGTAGAGTTATAGAGTGGCATGGAACCTGAAATCTGCAGAGCACACATTTCCCAGGAGTTTGTAAGCAATCATTCTGCGAAACTCCTGAACTCCATCCAAAACTGCTTTAAACCCTAAACCCTAAACCCTTAAACCCTAAACCCTAAACCGCGTGTTTAGGGTTGCGGGTTACTGGGATGGTAAGGAATTACAAGCAAGGCGTGGGACTTGGCCTAAGTTGCTGTTCCCCGAAACTGGGAAAAGCTTACCCCTATAGTTTTAGGTTTAGGGTTTAGGGTTTAGGGTCTAAACTCCTAGTATCCCCCTTAACAAGCCCCATAATTCTCCCCTGTATGATCCCCTATATATATTGCCTTTAAGCAACTTAGACATTAGATCATACAGGGACGGACCCGTAACAAAACAGGAACCCAACTATGGAAATTCATCCATCTGATACGCCCTTATAGTAGTTTCCATTTTCTTTTCCATGCCCTTAACCCCCATAATAAAGCTTCATGTGATTTCTTTATAACACTATATAGCCCCTGTCGAATTTGGGTGGGGGCTCAGCTGCAGGAGCAGCTGGGGTAACAGCTGCCGTAGTAGCTGCAAGCAGATATCTGTCTCTGGCTTGCTTCTCCATAGCAGCCTTGTCCCGAGCAATCCTGCGCATTGTCCTCATCGAGCTCTCAACAGACTCGGTCCGTTTTGGTCCAGTCCACGAATAGCCCTGCGGAGAGCGGGTTGGAGCTGGCGGAAAGGATAATCTCAGGAAGATCACACGGTTCAACTTCCGGTTCAACTTCCGGAACACCTTCTTGTGGTGGGGCACAAGCAGCATCAGCAGCATCCACTGCTGATGGTCCTGCAGGCTGACTTCTCCGTGTCAGGTCAGGCGGTGCAGGCGGCATGGGCGCGCTGGGAATCGTCACATGGATTCTGAACCTGAGAGTGCCTCCCCTAAACCTGAGAACGCCTCCCCAAAACCCTAAACCCATCTCCTAAAACTAGACCCTCGGCCTCCATTTGCCAGAGACCACTTGGCGCCCTGTAACGTTTCCAGCGCGAACTTCACCTCCAACTTGCATACAGTGAAGAGTTTAAGGCTTAAGGGTTGGGGTTTAAGGTCTGGGCAGTAATTAAGGTTTAGGGTTTAGGGTTTGGAGAGGTCTGAGGTAATTTGGGAGCCATGCAAGAGTTCAACTTCCTTGAAGTATTTGCAAATCAGGTGGTGGGGTGTGTTGCAGTAATTAGGATGTTGTAATAGAGTTAGAGAAGAATGAGGAATCACGGCCTCTGTGATTTCCTCCTAGATTCACATGATTATAGAATTTTCGCAAGGGTCTTACAAGGAGTTGGGAAGGAAACCCTAAACACTAAACCCTAAACCCTAGACCGGGATCTCTGACTTAGTGGATCTTTACTTGCGTTTATTCGTGCCTTATTCTAGAAGAATATGTAGGCACCTCTCCCTAATTAATACAACAACCACTCCCTGCAATAATAGATGGCACAAAGATCGTGTGATTATGGAGCAATGGGGCGTATTTGTTATTAGGGGCTTGGGCTGAGGGGGCGCTTATTATCAGAGGGCGGGATTACGGAGCAGCCCTAAGCCTGCGTTTTGGAGTTTAGCGTATCCTCTCTCTCTCCTCCCTCCCTTCACGCCTTCTTTCAAACAGCATGCACGGCTTTGCACTTGGAATCGTACTCCGGCCGTTTCAGGGGCAGCAGCCGCTCGGCACAGACCAGGGGGTATTTGAAGGGTCGGGGAGGACTTAGTAAGTGGGTTGTTAATCCCTATAAACCTTTAATAACCCTAGTTCTCCCCATTACTAACCTACTTACTGAGTTCCCCCCCCAGGCCCTCCAAGTAGCGTATAATTTGTCGTCCGCAAGTAATGCAAAATGTCCTCCGTCCTTTTGCAACTTAGCACTCGGATCCTGTTGGGCTATGGAATCTGCAGATTATTTTGCATTACTATGACCTTTACTGCTATCATCATTCTTATTGCTACTATTACTGTTACTAGTACTACTGCTATGACTATTACTATTACTATGACTATTACTATTCCTATTCCTCTTAAGTTATTACATAACCCTAAACCCTATTGCTATTACTCTATCGTCGTTTGTGTTTTGCTTTGGACGTACTGCGGACGGGTCCGAACTTTCTGAGAGATTAGGTCCATAAAGTCTAACCTCGTAGTATCCCCCATAATAACTTCTTGGGTTGTGGGTTTAGGGTTTGAACCCTATATGAGTTATAGTCTAAACTCCCAATATCCCCCTTCAAGAACCCTAGTACAGGGTCTAGGGTTTAGGGTCTAAACTCCTACCATGCCCCGTAGTAAGCCCTGTTCTACTTCCCTATATAATACCTGTAAGAAGTTTAGACTATTTCCAAGAACAATTGCCCTAAAACACGCCAGCGCAAACTCTCTACTGCAAGCAGTGAAGCTCATGCATTCGCTCACTCGCTCACTCACTTGCTCGCTTGCTCGAACTTAAATCAACCTAGGTTCCCGAATATGATTTAAGGCATACCCCCTAATTAAAGGGTATTGGGCTCCCTGGATACACGTGTTGGGTTCCCTGGGGGGTTTTTAGGGTTACGGAAAGTCAGCCTTAAATCCTATGTACGACATCACAAAACCTAAACAATGGCCTCAACGCCAAACTGTAGACCCTAAACCCTGAACCACCCTGAATCCTAAAGCTTCTCAAACCAAGCCCTGCGCTTACAGCTCCGAACCCCGCACACCCTGCCCGCATGCGGTTTTGGGTGTAGGGTTTAGGGTGCATACTTGGGCTCCAACGTAATCACGTAGAAACGCATTTTTCGCCTCAACTACATACTCTATAATACTCTATAAGTACCTGGATACCGGGAAACCTAAAGCATAAATCCTGAACCCTAAACCCAATTTTCTCTGAATAGGTACCATCATTCTTCGGGTAGTACACCATAAACCCTATGCAAAACCCAGATCAGGAACAACCAAAGGAAGAGAAAATTTCTTTCCTAGGGAATATGCCGAGCCAGCCCCTGAAGCCTAAATCTCTTTTCATTTCTATGCTCGTTTCAAGTTGATTCTCCATAAACCCCAAGCCGTAGATCCTGAACGCAAAATCCAAATCCTACATCCTAACACCTAAGCCCTGTAAACTCCTGAATCGTAAACCATGAAACCCTAAACCACTAAATCCAGACCTCGTGGAAGTCCAGGTGTAGCTGCCTTGACAATTTCCAGGCATGCGGGCTGAGATCGACGATGCCTGGACTTGCCAGAGTTCCCCTCTTTATTAGGATTAATGGCTTAAGGTTTAAGATGTACGGAGTTAGGATGAACCGCTTAGGGTTTTGGGTTTAGGATGCAAGGTTTAGGGGTTAAGGTTAAGGGTTTGGGATTTAGGGCATCTACCTGCGAAGTGCTGATCCATGCGTCGATGGCGCCACCCCACCTCCGGCAATCTGTGGGTGGCTGCACATCCTGCGCCCAGGGAACCTCGTGGACATCGCCCAAAAAGCTATCGAAACTGGGCTCTCTTCAAAATCCCCCACCCATCACAGGCTACCTCCCAAATTACTTCCTGCTAGGGTTTAGGCTACGCCCTCAATTCCCACCTTAAGATCATGCTCAGGTTCCTGCAGAGGGCTCCAGGGGCTTTGAGGTTCCTTCAGGGGCCTCTCGGCCTGTCGCGGGCCTCCATGGCAATCTTCGGCTCATACGTCCATTCTCCATAGGCTCCTCATTGTCTTACCCAGTACGGGTGTAAAGGCTGAGGTGTTTCTTCAGTGTCTGACCACCCTAGTACTGGGTGGGAGCGGCCTTAGCAGGCCGTGGGGGAATGAAGGATTCAAGAGTTATTACCATTACTTAAGGTTTGGGGTTGGATTTTTAGTTTTGAAGTTTAAAATTTTCTGATTAAGGAAACTTGAGAACCCTGCGGAATGGCAAGTTTATACAGGCTTGAGGGTTTAGGGTTCAGGGTTTAGTGTTACGGGTTCATGGTTAAGGGTTTAAGTTTCGGATTTAAAGTTAAGGATTTTAGGTTCTCGCGGCGAGCTTAGGGCTTAAGGGTCACGTTACAAGGGGATATAAGGGAGGGGAGACAAAGGGTTCAAACATCAGGAGTTTTAAGGCTTAGGGTTTGCAATAATGGAGAATAAAAGGGGAAACATGCAAATTGAACTGGAAACTGGGATTGTGGACATGCTGATCCCTAAACCCAAACCAATAAATCCCTAGGACCTAGGCTCCCTATGTCAACCCCAATAGGGACACTCATACTCTGTTTACCAAGACCCTCCTAGTACTCTACAGGAAGTCTATACTTGTGAAGCCGTCGGTTATAAGCAACTTGCATCTCAAAGAAAGGCCTATGGTTTACGGTGCCCTTCTGGACGTCAGGGATATGTGTAGATTAGTCGGGCTAAGCCCTAAACCGAAAACCCGAAATCCTAGTCGTTTTTCTCAACCGCTTCGCAGTTCTGGGCTTCGGGTCTTGGAGCTCTGGGCCGCATGTCTCTTTAGGGGTTTGGGTTGAGGGTCTATTGAGGGTCTAGGGTGTGGAGTTAAGAGCGTCTAGATAGCCCCCTTTATACCCCCAATATATACACTATTATACTATAGTGGTTTCCATTTTCTTTTCCATTGTCAAGAAGGCGAAAACACTCCAGCCCCGAAGGCCTTCCACCCGTTTAACAGCTTGGACACGCAACGTAAGTCGATGTGGTGGTTTCCCATAATTAGGGATACTTTGTTGATGGTCCCTATAATAAGGATTATGGTATTTGGGAGTCTAGATTGAGGTCACCCTATCCATGGAAACCACAATGTTTGCAACACCAAGACATTGAAACCTCTACAGGAAGGAAAGCCTTAGCCCAAGTCCCCAAGCCCGAAAGCCTGTAACGAACAAAGCCGGCAGCCAAATGGTCTAACCCATGTCTGAACTCCGAGAAGACCCCCCTAAACAAAGTCCTAACTCCCAGTGCATTGAGCCTGAACCAACCACAAAGCTGGAAAACCCGGTCGCAAGTGCTCCAATGCTATAAAACATGGTCGGTACTGTTTAGGGTAGGCGGTATTGCTTGGGGCTGGGGAGTTAGCATCGGGGGTTTAAGGGCTCCATACAACCTCATGAAACCCCTAAACCCTAAACC
>CAJNIZ010045775.1:29577-43103 GCA_905231905.1 Symbiodinium pilosum | reverse complement strand
CCCAAACCCAAAACCCTAAACCCCTTTACTGCCTAGCCCAAGGCAGATTCAAGGCTCCCTCTGCGGAAAGCTTCCGAAGTCTTTGAGCCCCTGGGATTTTTTTGCTGAGCTTGGGACTTCTCTTGGAGAATTAGGGTTTTGGGTTCAGGGTTTAGGGTTTAGGGAACTCCTGGGGATGTAGGGTTTAGATAGGGTTCATATAGGGCTTATATAGGGGTCATAGGGGCTTGAATGGGGATATTTGGGACTTAGCTTGGACCTTAGACCCATAAATTTTTGGGATTCCCTCATAATCCTATTAGAGGTACCTAAGGGTTAACCCTTAGTAGGGGTCCTGAGTACCACGTAGTGCTGAGCTCAGAGGAGGCTTCGGGTTTGGGGCTCATGGTTTGGGGTTTAGGGTTCCCGTTTGAGTAGATCATGTGGGGTTAGGGGGATCTTATAATGGTTCTACTTAAGGGGGGCCATAGCTCAGCCTTCCACAGTGTTGAAGTCCCTCTGGACTAATGAAAAGGGAGAGTTGTGAATCTTCCCATATTTTTAGGGCACCACAATCAAAACACATTATAGGGGCCTTCATAATCATGACCACCGATCCAGTATAAGCGGGCCCCAAATAACCCATTCTGGGGGACCTCAAGCCCTCAACATTAAAATGTCATCGTGCCTGATGCGGAATTTGGATAATTACGAACATTGTGTCGCAGATTCCCTGTGCGTTTAATGTAATGGGTAGCTCAAATAGTCTGCACCATGAGAATCATGGTGGCCCCTACCGCACCAGACTTTTCTGAAATGTAATGTCCGGTTTCTTCATCTTCGAGCCCTCAATACGGTGGATACCAAAAATCCTGCATGACCTTAAGTACATTATACCTTGGGAATAATGGGAGTATTGTATATTAAGGTCATGCAGGATTTTTAGTATCAACAGTATCTCAGTTGAGCCTTGAACCCTAAACCGTGTTTGTTGTCCCGGGCCATTGGCCCGATAATTCCCATGATGCCCAGGGGTGTACCTGGACCCCAAAAGTATGTAAAATGATGGCCTTTATGGTTATTATTATGGGTTTAGGGCTACTATTTTACATACTTTTGGGGTTCAGGTACAGGCAAGTCTAATGCTCCTCTCACCCAATGTTGAATCTGAAAGTCTTCTTTGAAAACGTGTCTGGATGGATTCCTCGTTTATCTAGGGGTGGGACAACCCAGTGTTTGAACATTTGAACACTATAGGTCTTATGTGTTTGGAGACCGTTAACCAGAATTAGCCTTCTTTATAATTGCCCTAAAAGTGGTGAGGAAGTCAAGGAGCTTTGTCCAGTACCAGTGAGGATTAAGGAGTGCGGGGTATTAGGGTACTACTGGGTACCCACCCGCAGGCATATCCTCTTCTAAGGCCTCCCCCAAGAGTCCATGTACCCAACAACCATGTATTTGCCCACCAGCTGTGCTACAGTTTCTAGTACCCACACGCCCAGTACTTCAGGATTGGTCATTTGGACCCCCAAGGGTTGTAATTGTTGCCCGATTGCGAGCACCTAAGCCGAAATCCTGAACGCTAAATCCTAAACCCAAGATCCAGCACCCTTAGCCCGAAAGATCCCAAACACTCTATGTCCTCATACAGCCCGTATAGAGAGCCGCTCATGGCAACCAGTCCTAAATCCTAAGCTCTAAACACCCTAAAGGATCCAACAATTCGAGCCTTGCAATAATCCATTCGTTTTCTTAATGTAGCAATGGGGATCATATTGGGAGCTTCCATGTTTTGGATCTTTTTAACCCTAAACCCGGAACCCTGAACCCGGAATCTTAAACCCTGAACCTTAAACCCTAAACCCTGAACCTTAAACGCTAAGCCCTCAACCCTAAACCTAAACCCTATAAGCCCTAAACTCTAAAACCACGTCTGGGAAGCCCTACTTGGAAGTCCGTTGTACTTACAACCTTAATTAACTGTAGTTATATCCTAAATATAAGTCCCATAACTACACTTATCGTAGAGATAGTTGGGTTATAACTACAGTTACTAAGTAGGTTATAAGTACAACGGACCTCCAAGTAAGCCTTGCAAAAGTCAGGCCGGTTGGGACGACTGGAAACATTGGCGGCTGGGTCTGAGAAATTCTTTGGGTTAGGGGGTTTTGGGTTAAGGGTTAAGGGTTCAGGGTTTAGGGTTTAGGGTTTAGGGTTGGGGATTTAGGCCTAAGGGTTTAGGGTTTTAGCGCCAAGGGTTTGGGGTTTAGGGATTAGGGAGGTGCTGATGGCCCCCAAATGCGTGCTTCCCGAAACTAGAGGTACCTGATGTGGCAATTAGAGGGCCCTCAATATGAGGGGTAGGGATTACCAACATTCTGTTAGTAGGTTTGCGATCGTATGTGTAGTGTAGTCTTTGGCACTACACACAGCCCTCAAACCTAAAACCTTAACCCTAAGTCCTGAAACTTTAGCCCTAAACCCCAAAGACCCCCCAAAATAGAGTGAAATCAGATCCTTTTTGGTATAGTAACTACTTAAACCCCAAAAGTATGTAAAATAATAGCCCTAAGCCCAGAATCATAGCCATAAAGGCCATTATTTTACATACTTTTGGGGTCCAGGTAAACCTGAACCCTAAACCCTAAACCCCAAACCCTCAACCCTAAGCCCTAAACCCTGAACCCCTAATCTCACGTACACCAAGAATGCAACTCAACCAGCTGGAAATGCTTTCCGACTAGCCCAGGACCTCTCCCAAAATGGTCGCCTGGAAGGCTCACATGTTGCCCTAGGGATGCAAATGTTTAGGGTTGTAGGGGTTTAGGGTTTAGGGGTTTAGTGTTTCAGTATTTCAGGGTTTTAGGGGTTTAGGGTTTAGGGTTTAGGGGCTTAGTGTTTTAGGGTTTTAGGGGTTTAGGGTTTAGGGTTTAGGGGTTTAGTGTTTCAGTGTTTTAGGGTTTTTGGGGTTTAGGGTTTAGGCTTTAGGGGTTTAGTGTTTTAGGGTTTTAGGGGTTTAGGGTTTAGGGTAAGGGTTTAGGGTTTAGGGCCTAGAAGCCCACGTACCCATATAGTAGGTCCTTGGGTTACAGATGGTATAAAATTATATAAGGACTTAAGGACAGGAACCCAATATATAGGTAACTGGGCTTCTAGGGATAGTCCAGTGTAGCCCAACGTAGGCATCATGCATATTTATAAGCTTGGTTCCTCAGGGTTTGGAACAGGGCAGGGCTTCAAGATTATGGGCTTTCCGGTTTAAAGCTTGGGTATTTGGGCCCTTAGGTTCCAGGGCTTACACACAAGAGCTAGCGGTAGGCACTCGAATAGCCCGATCCTCAATCTGTCCAAAGCCTAACACTCTCCTGCTTACGAAGTGGTAGGACTATCAGGCACCCGGCCTTCCTCAGCAAGATCCTTGCATATGGTGCTATGCCAGTTTTTTGGGCCTAGGGCTTAGGGATCTACGGTTTCACTTCTTGTGGGTTAGTGGAATTGTTTTTGCAGCGGCCTTGGGGGATCTGAAGTGGAAGGGTTTTGTGGACAGCATTAGTTACAGTGTGCAGCTTGTCCCAGGCTTTCCAAGGTCTAGTTGCGCGTTTGCAAACGCATGGATCCTGCTCATGAGTCACAAGTCCTATGAGTTCTAGCTATGGGCTTAAGGTCATGCAATTGCTGGAAACCACCATGTAGACCTCCCAAGTACAGAAAATCGTAGCATTTAACCCCAACATGGAGGATGTATGCTTGTACGACGTTTGGTATTTGGGAAGTGTAAGTAGGATTCCTGATAGGGGTGGGGTTCGTACTCATTTCGAAGCGGAGTAACGAATATAAGCATGGCTGAAGCATGTAGCTAGATGTATTTTTTGTCGGCTCATAATATATGGCTGCCGTTGAATGAAACTGTTTTTTCTGGTATTGCGTTTCTGCGCAATCCGAAGTCCTAATCTAAGCCAGAAGAATTGCAAATAGCATCCCATTTGTCCCAAATGCTAATTAGATAGCCTTATTCTCCCATCTCAGGCCTGTCTGAACCTCGGCTATCATTGCTTAGTGTTTAGGGTAGAAAGTCTCGAGCTTGAGATCAGGATTTAAGGTTTGGTGCGGAGCGCTCTATGTAGAGCGCCCTACCCTGATTGGTACCATGTAGTGTTTTCTGAAACATGTCATAGTTTTGAGAAGACCCTGTCTTCAAGGTGGGGCGGTGGCATATTACGCAAGAGACAAGTACTGTCACGGAACCCCCAACAGATAGAGGGGAACTTAAGGGACTCAGCACTGCAAAGCCCATGCTGTCCTTACATCTTCCATGTATATATCCAGATTTTCTACACTCCAAAGTACTGAGAATGCACACTGAGTATACAAAAACCTGGCTCACATCGTGGCAGAGGCCCTCTGCCAGCATCGCTGGGTTCGCTGAAGCGGCTGCAAACTTTGCGCCTTTCGCACACCGGGCTGTCAGGAGCATTGGGTTCTCTGGGTCGGAAGGGGTTTTACAGGGATTGAATAGGGGTGTGTGGGAATGTTTGTGGTCCGGGATGTAGTGCTTGTTGGGCTCGCAGAGAAAAGTTTTCACAGTACAAGTCAGCACAATAAACGAATGAATGCTGTTTAGGAAAAGCTAGAAAGCTTCAGCCTGCAAATTCTTCATCAAGCTATTAGAAGATTAACGCACGCAGCAATTTTCTGGATTTTGTAAGTACAGTACTTGCATCCCTGGTGGCGTTGGCAGCGCAACACGCGGGGAGCGTCTGTCCAGACAGACTCAGCTGGAGTTGAGGTCCAGCTCCACACGAGCGAAGCGGCTGTCCAGACCGACGCGAAGAAGGCAAGCCAGCTGTCGGGAGCAGGTGAATTTTGTGGCCCAGGATGTGTATCTCTCAGCGGAAGAAGGCATGCAGGTTTCCGAGCCTGCTTTTGAGTCATTCCGAAGGAAGGCGGCAAGAAGCCTGCATCTGAAGCCACGACTAGGGAAGGCGGCAAGAAGCCTGAGAAAGTAAGGGCCCAGGCCAACGAAGGCAGCGTAGGTTCCGGGATCTAGGGCGTACCTGGACCCCAAAAGTATGTAAAATAATTGTGTTTATGGCTGTTATTATGAGCGTAGGGCTATTATTTTACATACTTTTGGGGTTTAGGTAGGTATTGCTTTTGGGTTTCGGGGTTCAGGTCCAGGGCTTCAGGGATTCAAGCAGCCTCCGGACTTTCACTCCCCCAGACTAACACGGAAACTCCAAGGCGGGTCCACCGAAGACGACACTCGTTTTGAAAGGGCGCTTTGCGGGCGTCCATTGCTTGGGTGATGGTAAGGTTTTTGGCACACGGTTTCACGGTTTGGGGTCTAGGGTTTGGTGATATAGGGGCTAGGGGTCAAGATTTGCGGGGTGCGGGTGTGTTGGACTGTAGACCTATGGCTTGAGGGCTTAGAGTGGATGACTGCGATGTATTCCCTTTTATAGCTTGGTTGCTTCCTAGTAATAAAGTGGTATTATATCATAATTTGGAAGCAGACTTCCGGCATTTTGCTCCCTACATATATACATAGGGGCACCCTCAACCCTAAACCCTATACTCATAAAAAGTTTTTGTGCTTCCAGCTGTAGATTCCACTTTCCACGCTCGCGGGTTTTGGTTTTAGACTTTAAGGTTACCCAAAACGCCCTGATGAAAAGACCTCCGTACTTTGTGCGCAGTGGCCGCACGTCTAGACCAATGATTTCTAGGGTAATTGTACCTGGGGTGGGGGGGTATGATTGGATAGAACACCAGCTAGTATGTAGATTTGAAGTGGCCGGAACCAAGCAGAAGCCCCGATACGTGAGCTTCTCAGAGTCCTGGGCGTATATAGGTTTGAATGAACTTTACATAGAACCCTATATATTCCTATCTTACCTACAGTCCGGGAACCTACAATAAGCCCGACCTACTACAAAGGTGACGGCCTTCCCGGCGCAACAAACTGGGTAGCCTCAACCCTAAAACCTGAGACCCTAAAACCTAAACCCTTAGACCCAAAACCCAAAAGAACCCCTAAACCCTAAACCCTAAACCCTACTATAGGCAGACCTCTAAGCCTTTTAGCCGTCCATGTCTGCAGACTCCGACGGACAACTCCAATAGTATGAGTTGCAATGTTTGGTACTCGCTTGGATTAGGGTTTAGGGTTTAGGGTTTAGGGTTTAGGGTTTAGCTTGTGGCATCAGACAGAAACCCCAACAGTGTTACCCCTTCTTTAAAGAAACATGAAGCAAAAAAGGGGCCGCTAGAACGACTGTTCAACCTGATACCTTGCCTAGGGATCCAAGTATACAAGTAATACCTACATCGGGCAGCCAGAGTCTGTAAATATCACCTACATTTGGCTGCTTGGATCCCTAGGGTAGAACCCTAAAACCCTAAACCCTAGACCTTAAACCTTACCTACATTGGGCCATTTGGATCTCTAGGGCAGAACCCTAAAACCCTAGACCTTCAACCTTCCCTGCATTGGGCTACTTGTATCCCTAGGGCCTGATCAAAAGCCTAAACCCTAAACCCGTAAACCCTAAACCCTAAACCCTAAAACCCTAAACCCTAAAACCCTAGACCCTAAAACCCTAAACCCTAAAACCCTAACCCCTAAACCCCTATACTCAAAAGGAGAGCTTCCGCCTGAACTTGGGTCCTTACACAACCTGGCAGTTCTGGAGGCTTCGTTGTGCTCACTCCGATTCAGGGTTTAGGGTTTAGGGTTTAGGATTTAGGGTTTAGGGTTTAGGGTTTAGGGCTTAGGGTTTAGGGTTTAAGGTTTAGGGTTTAGGGTTTAGGGTTGGGCTGAATGGTTTCAGATTTGGGGCCGAAAGGTTTGGGGGAGTTTAGGGTAAGACGCTAGCTTAGTCTCCTAGGCTTCTGCTAAGGAACTTATTTGGGTACATTGGGTGCATATACATTTATAGGAATTGATACGGTTTCCCCGTTAGAGTAACAGTAACTTAGATTACGCTGCTTAAGGCCCAGTTGTCCCTTGGACCCATGAGCATACAGACTTCAAGATCGCACAGATAATGGCCCAGAATCGTTAAAAAAGTACAAGGGCCACTGACTTTTGGGGTCTCAACACATTTCAGGTCTGCTAGCTCTCACTACCACGAACTCAATTCCAGTCAAATCAAGTAACGCGCGAAGCCCTAAACCCCAACCCGAAACCCTAAACCCTAACCCTAAACCCTAAACCCAATTAGGCATGAGGATGAATGTTTCCCGCATAGCATGTTTAAAGCCTCTTCTAGCACTTGTTCGGCGTGTGGACCCGCAGTGAACGCGAACCGCCCGCATGTCAAGCCCTAAACCCTATAATCATTAGACCCACAGCTTGAGACTTTTTTAGGTCACTTACTTGTCCTTGTGGGTCCTTTACTCTATGCTCACCTCCACCGGTTCTAAAGCTCACCTAACATGGAAAATGCTTACTAAGAGACTGCTTTAATCACATCATAGCGAGGGAAGTGGAAGAGTGGGGAGCGGAGTGCCTCATAACTACGAAGCCGGAGGTTGTCCGCCAACGGTAAACACTAGCTTGAAATCCAAGCGAACCCCCCATGGACTAACACCCTAAATCTAAGCCCTACGCCCCGAAACCCCTGAGCCCCTAAACCTTAAACCCTAAATACTATAATTAGTAGTTTCCATTTTATTTTCCATTATCACAATATAACCGCTATGTAACCTTATATACCCTTACATAACCTTACATAACCTAAATAACCCTATGTAACCTTCAAAAGCCATGCTAAAGGCCCCGGGCTGCGCCTTCTCCGGACAGCTTCCTGAGGTCTCAGACCGGGCAAAGGGCTTAGGGTTTAGGGTTTAGGGGTTACATTGGGATAACGGAAAATACAATGGAAACTACTAGAATGGGGGGTAGATATAGGGGTTATAGAGTAATCTAGGGGGAATATTGGGTTATATAGGGATAGTTGACAAGAAATGGAAACTACTATAGGGTTTAGGCACTTAAGATCCTTCTGCTGGGTTGTAGGAGTGTAATGGGTCTAGGGTTTGGAGTATAGGGCTTAGGGTACAAATTATATTTTGTATAGGGTACAGGGCTGTCGGAGTATAACGGCGGATCTCGGGTTTAGGGTTTCGGGCTAAAGTACATATCATATGTGTGTATATGTATATATGCATATGTATATATACGCACAGGGTATGTATACGGCTCTACGAGGTTCTAGGAGTGTAGTATGGTAGGTCTAAAATTTATAGGGTTTAGGTCAGGGCTAAGGGTACGAGTTATTATATACATATATATACATATACATATATATATATATACATATACATATATATATATATACAGCTTGCTGGGGACATGTTACCCCAATATTGGGAGATTGTACAGTTGTTGATCAGATCGGGGAAGATGGGATGGCCGTCTGCAAGACGGCCATACTGTGGGTTGCTTTTTGTGTAGGGCCTCCCTTTTGGGAGGCGTATTCCCAAGGGTCCCTCCTTAAAAAGGACCTTCAGAACAACCTCCATATGGGATGGTATATACATATATGCATGTATGAACAGGGATATGAAGACATGTAGGGATTTATGGTGGTATATAAGGGTATACGAGGATGGAAGGGATAGGCACGTAGAGGCCAAGAAGATATTTTGGCTATGGAAATCTGGGGGATGTCACACCCTAAGGTTCACCTGAGCAAGAACAGTATGCCGCAGAAGTATGTAGAATATATGCGCTTGCTCTTTGAAGGGGATGGGGCTATTGGAAGCTCATGGTAGTCGTAACCTACTTAGTAACTGAACGCACAAAGCAAGTCTAGGCACGTGACTGTAGCTAGCCAGTTTCTAATTGAGGGCAGCAAAAGCTGGAGTTGCTAGGCAAGTTTATTTCCGGGACCTCAACATACGGTTTGCCCAGCAGCTCACATGCAACTCCTGTTTGGGTAGGACATTCTTGACTGACTGATACCAGAAGACATATCAAGACCCGAGCAGCATATAAACCCCAAACCCTAAACTCCACACCCGCAGCCCTAAACCCAAGAGGATGTGCAGGATAGCAACCCCCTGCATTTACAAGGTCGAGCCCGTAAATGCGGTCACAGATAGGGGATAGAAGCAAATGCTCCAGGGCTACTAAACCCTGAATTTTTAACCGTGTAATCAGGTTCGGGTTGTGTGGCTGCGCCTGGCACATGGTGTTTGCCGGACAGACTATCACCTTGCCGTCATCGCGGGGAAGGAAGTAAAGGTATGAAGTTTCTTCGTCTTTCTGCAGTCGGGCCAATTCGGCGCGTTTTGTGCGGAGGTGGCCGAGACGTCATCGGCATTCACGGCCTGGCGAATGGCGGCAATGCGTGCCAAGTCCGAGCAAGACTCTTCAAATCCAACTTGGTGGCAGATCGAAAGGGCATAGGGTTTAGGGTTTGGGGGGTATAGGGTAGGGGTTATATAGGGTTTATATAGGGACAATCGAAAATAAAATGGAAACTAGTATTTAGGACTTACGGCTTAAGGCTAGAATTTGGGAGCTGAGCTAGGAATTTGGCACTTGAACAGGAGGAGATGGCTTCGCATATTATAGTTGTCGATCCTGCTGGCGTTTACATGAGTAGTATTTCATTTGGGGATATTATGGTACCCAATATAGAGTAAGATTGTATCCTCCTTTTGGGGTATAGTATCTTATATAAGGAATATTATCTTACTGGGCTTAACCACCAAAACTCTACTCACATGGACCTCTTAGCACAACATGGGGTGTACATTGCTGAATACATGCAAGGCAAAATTCAAGCCGCAAAATGGTAGATTCCATGAGTAGTAGGACCCCGATATAGACCCCAAAATGGTATCACCCTTATTTAGGGGATTCCCATAGAAGGTACCGGTATTCTGGGAAACGCCAAATTGGAACCCAATAAGTCGAAGCCAGGCTCAAAACCTCAAACGGTTTAGGGCTTCAGAGGTTTGAGTTTAGGGATTGAGGGCCTTCAGCAGAAGCACAACTCCCAAAACCTTTAATCCCCACACTCAACCCTAAGCTCCCTTGGCAAACAAAATCACTTAGAACCCACACTAGAGGGACGGTATTGTAAATGGACCCCCTTAGAGGTTCCATATCAATCAGGGCAGCATTACTTCCCCTAAGAGGCCGTAAGCAAAATCGTCAGTCAAAACTCGGTTCACTAAACCCTTACCGCTGAACCCCAACCCGTCAACTCCGTAGCCGTATTCCCGAAACTCCCCAACCCCCTGCCCTAGACCCTACCCTATATGTCCTGATGAAAGTCAGTTTTTTTATGTGTATTCTCCTTTCACTTTTTTCGTCTATTTCTCCAATGTTGGGATGGTATCCCTAAACCCGATACCCGAATTAGTTTGCATCTGTTCCATTAGCTCTGCATATCCCCAAGCCATATAAGCCATAATTAGTTGCCTCCATGTCCTTTAATCTCTCTCTATCCCTATAGTCATGAAATCCTTAAGCCCGTAATCGGCAACTCGCTAGAGATTCCGTCAATTTGGCACCACCACTCTCGAACGCAAGCCTTACGCGTTTAGAGCTTATAGGGTTTAGGGCTTAGGGGTTTAGGGGTTTACGTAGGATTCTGGGGTCTAGGGTTCAGGATGTACGGGCTAAGCCCTGAAGACGACTAGCAAACCTCCCTAATCACTGAATCCTTAAAACCTTAAGCTGCGCTCCTTAATCCCTAACTCCAGCCTCTGATCCCTTTAACCTTTTTCCGTCAAATCGTATTTCCGGAAGTCTAGTCCCTAAACACGGAAGCCTTTTTTTCCCTTCTCAAGATGCCTGCAACCTATTGCTAATAAAGACAGGTTCAGTCCAAAACCTTAAGCCCTCAGCCCTAAACCCAAAGCCTTAGTTCCTTTACCCAAGTTCCCAAACCCGTACTTTGGGGGCCCTAGAGTTAGCGCAGTCTAGGGCTTAGGATTGGGGGCTTAGGGCTCAGGGCTTAGGGCTTAGGGTTTAGGGTTTAGGATCTAGGGTGAGGCAACATAGTATACCCAGCATAGCCTGACTGCAGATCTGTATAAGTAGGTTTCTTATATCTTTCTAGCCCTAGAGTTACACAGAGCAAGCCAAAGCCTAAGCCCGCAATCCCTCAACCCAAATCCACAACCTTAAACGCTGAACCCTAACGCGTAGCCTGAAACCCGGAACCCTACAATTCCTTGCAAGAACCCTAAATCCCTAAACCCTAAACCTCAACCCTTTAAACCCCAAGGGACCTATACCATAATGTACCATAATACACCATAATATACTGTAATGTACTATAATATACTATAATATACTATAGTATATTATAATGTAGTATATCATACTAGAATTTACCAGAATATACTATAATATATTATATTATACCAGAATATGTTATTCTAGTAGCTATAACCTAGAAGAATCAAGCTTGAAAAGCTTCATGACAGGCCATAGGCCAGCTGACGAAGCTGAAGGTGAGAGTAGGGGTCCAGGGTTTAGGGCTTAGGGTTTAGGGTTTTTAGGACTTAGGGTTTAGGGTTCAGGGGTTCGGCCCGAGGAGCACAGCAGCCCAATGTCGGGGGACTCCCCCAAGACCCCGTGCCCTCAGCCTTCACCTGGACCCCAAAAGTGTGTAAGATAATGGCCTTAATGGCTATTATTATGGGTTTAGAGCTATTATTTTACATACTTTTGGGGTTTAGGGCTTCGGGTTTAGGGTTTAAGGTTCAGGGTTAAGGGTTTAGGGTTTGATGTTTAGAGTTTAGAGTTCAGGGTCTCGGGCTTAGGGTGAACCCCGATCATCCAGATGTGGGTTTAGGGTTTCGCAGACAAGGTCAGGGAGCGTATGGGCAAGATGAAGGCCCACAGGTATTCAGGAAATCATGGGTCCGCGTTCTGGGATCATTACGTCCATTCAGAAATATGTAAATGGATCCATGTAGCACCCGCAACCCTGAACACTGAAAAGCTAAAACTCTAAAACCCCAAAAAAACCTAAACTGTCAACCCCAAAACCTGAACCCTTAACCCCGAACCCCGAACCCTAAATCCTGGTGGTGGGTGAATATGGCGGGGCAAGCTTCTGAGGTTTGAATCTTACAGCCTTAAACCCTTGCCTTACACCCTTAATTACTAATCCCGAACCCTAAACCCCTAAATCAGAAACCCGAAACCCTAAACCCACATCTGGATGATTGTGGTTGAATGCCGGGGCGGGGAGTGGGGAGGAATTTGGCGGGGCACGCTTCAAAGACCTGAATCCTGCAGCCTTAAACCTTTTATTTCTAATCATAGTCCCTCAGCCCCAAGCCGCTTAATCCTAAACCCTAAGGGTAGTTTTCTTGCTCGAAGGCATTCACAGCTACCTGCACATGCACGGTGCTCTCTCAGGCATGCTGCGTAAGATGGCCCGTAAGTGTCTTAGCGCCACTGAATTGGGAAGCTGCCGAAGGCATCGCTACAGAACCATCGGAACATCCCGCGCCGGCTGCCTGGCTGGATCTTGGTGGCCGTGGTCCGGTGCAGACACGTGTTTGGAACGACATCCTCGGCGAGCCTGCGGCACGGCCGCAGCTCGTCCAGAGGTACGCAGACTTCCCACTGTCGGCAAGCCTGCGCACGGCGCTGCAGGGCCTGTACACGGCAGTCAGCCCTAAACCTGAAGCCACACTCTGAGAGGCTTCAGATCTCTAAGGGCCGGAGGTTCTTGGGTTTAGGGTGTAGAGCTGAGGGTTTGGGGCTTTTAGGGCTTAGGGGATATTATCCTCCTCAATATTGGATAGTCACATGTACAGATGGAACAAAGAAGTGGACACTGGGGTGATGTAGGGCTTCTCGGGGACAATTTCCCAGACTATGGTCTCATGCTCCTTGTATAGTTATTCTTCAGATAGGCTTTTCAATTTTAAGTACTGTTGGTAGTTCATCCCCCCTGATATTAAAGCCCCCCCTCCCCCTGAAGATTAGATACTCCCCGGGTGGTATACTACAGGAATTCTGTTGGGAATATTAGATATTGCGGGGATGGTCGGTGGAGGAGTTTATTTGATCCTGCACCGTAAAATTAGACCCTACGCCCTGAACTCTAAACCGTTTACAGCTGCATAAGTGTTTCGCGCTCAGGTGCCATCGTTTGCCGAAGGGCTGCAGATATCACCTCAACCCTATTTGGATCTTTCCATAAATTGGGGTACCGTTCGAGAAGCCCCAAAACACCAAAATCCTCATTATGGGATCCCCCTTCAAACAGAGAATCCTGAATCCTGGAAATCACGATTTCTGTTTTGCGTGTTGTTCTGTGGTTGAAGGTCCTGATCATGGACGACAACAAGCTGCCGCCCATGCTGCAAAATTTCGTCACAATTTTCTCAACTCGTTTCTGGTGATGGTGTACGTAACAATTGTTGTGTTTAGGATTGAGGGTACACCCCCTCTGATCTGTAGTCCTTAACAGAAGACCCTGCGTTCCAAGCATAATCCACATGTACTCCCAGAGGTCCAAGAGGATCCCCCCACAACATTTTTGGGTTGCAAGCGTCGCCAT
>CAJNIZ010045775.1:17699-29477 GCA_905231905.1 Symbiodinium pilosum | reverse complement strand
TTTTCTGATGAGGCGTAAGCGGGAGAGGATCCCCCCACAACATTTGGAGAAAGCCCCACGTGTACTGTTATGGGTTTATGGGTCTGGGGTGTAGGGTTTGTGGACTTTCTCAACTCCTGATCGCTACTCAGGCACGGCGTAAGATTTGTGTAGCCTTGTGAGATCTTCGTCCGCCGTGCTTCCCATTTGAAATAATTGACTACGCCGCAGGCAACGCTGCCTGATAAGAGATTACTTTTCCTTCTTCCCCATGGAGCCCAGGATTACTAATTAGAAGGTAATGTTGAAGCATGAAAATGACGAATATGATGCCTGTATAACTTAGATCTAACTATGGCACAGTAATCTAACCCCTACCCCTATTCTTGTCAAATGGGCCTACACATATCTGAGGTTTCAATATCAGGGCGAGGGGATTAAGCCGCTAAATCCAGAGTCCTGAATGTAAGCGGTTGGTGCATGCCAACTTGTGGGATGCCATTGGGGTTCCCCCCCAATGTGGTTTAGCACAGACATAGGCTGTTCCGATGAACAGCTGCATGTGTAGTTAGTAAGACTTGCTCATCGCCGCTATGTAAACTGTCTAGGTGCAAAAACACATCGGCTGCTTGCCCAACAATTATGACTACTGAGCCCTTGTCAGCACACGGTTTGGGGTTAAGTGCTCAGCGTTGAGGCCTTAGGGCTAGCATAGATCGGCCCCATTCAGGTATCCTCTTCTAGGATGGGCATGATAGAGCCGGACATTATGTCAATATGCTTGCTGTTGAGATCCCTCGGCCCCATACCCACTTGAAATCTTAGGACTAGCTTGGGCGCAGCAGTTCCGTTCAATTGCAGACAGCTCTTCTACTCTCACGCCGAGCTGTTGCAGGTTCTGGGTCGAATTTGCAATGTGAAAACGATGTCTGACAGACAGACGTGTAAGGATAAGGTGAGCAACAACATGCACCGCATTTGGGAGGCTCGTTTACTGAAGGGGCAGGCCTGCATATTGTGCGGGGCGCTGTGATCCAGTAGCTTCCTTTGTAAGGACCACCGCAAAAAGAATTGCGAACGCATTCATTGCAGCCCTGGGCTGTGGGCCCCAAGCTATGATACGTTCATGTTTGCGCCTACGAGTGTTGGGACGGGAGGAATGCAGATTCGCAAGCCAGAGGGGGCCAGTCGGTTCACCGCGAAGTGCTGCGATCCAGCAGTTCCGTGTCAGTTTGTTGCAGGATAAACCCAGAAGCTGTAAAATCCAACCATCCAACCCCCCAAGACCCCTGAACGTTGCAAACCTAAACCCAAGCCCTGGTGGTTTTAGGGTTCAGGGTTTTGTTATATAGAGGTTATATAGGGATAATGGAAAATGGAAACAACTACCATTTAGGGTTTAGGATTTAGAGCCAAAAGCCTAAACATGATTGTAAATCCTAGGCCAGGGCCGAATCCTTCATGACACTACCCAGACCCCTATACCCTACCCCTTTTCAGGGTACCTGAGGTTGCATAGATGGTGCTAGACGTAAAGATAGGTAGCTCAAAATCTGTAAACACCCACAGGGTCCTGAAGTAGTTTTATCGTAAGCCCAAAAACCCTAAGTAATTACTATATGACTACATGGACCCTTTGGGACGGCAGCCTTGTTTCTCAAAAAGCCTTGAGAAGCACGTTGAGGCAGGGGCCGTTGCCTCGTTCAATTGGATTCTTATCGCAGCTTAGCCCCCTGGCTAGGCATGCGTGGGCTTTCCCGAGTCAAAATAAGTTTAGAATTATAAGTGTATTGTGATCATGCGGTCCCTTCAAACGGACTGCAAAGTTACTTAGGCCTAAGTATCCTCTGGTCCTTGGAGAGGGATGCAGGGTCAGGGATATTCAGGCTGTAGGGTTTGGCGGTACTTGTGTACGGATTCTACAGGGAATTTGTGAGCGATTCACATGTAGGTTCGGACAGATTATGGTATCTTGCGGCTATGCAGAGTTTACAGGGACCCTGAGGTCCTGTTTTTAGGGGCTCCAGGCTTGCTGCTTCTAAGCTCACAGGGCTCAAAGGCTTCCATCCTCAATCCAAAAAACCTCGGCAAGCCAGGTCCAAGCATGACAGCCGCATGCCCCAAATTTGCAGGTGCGCTGTCGAATGAGGACATGGGTTATGAGGTAGAATGGATGGATCGCTATAGGGATGCGAGCGTTCATTCCTTACAAAGCACGGGAAGTTAAACTTGACAGCAAGGCTTGGACCCCAAACCCTGAGCCACTTTCTGATCCACTACACCTGCAAGTGGGCTAAGGCATACTCCGACTCTCAAACAATGAGCTGTCTGGGTCCCTCCCCGACTCCTTCGGCGAGTTGGGGACCGCCAGATTTTGGTCGTTTAGTTTCCCTGGGTCACTATAGCCCCAAAGAGAGTTTAGGGTTTAGGGTTTAGGGTAGATTTATGCCTTGCCGTTGGGTATAGTAGGTTGTACGAAGAAGGAAGCCGTGTTTCTTGGCATCAGAGCGACGCAGGGGTAAGACCTTCGCCAAACTCTGGCTCTGCAAGTTCCCCCTTTGCAGATAGCATCAATGGCTCTGTATCAGATCTACACGTGGGTGTGAGCTTCGCCAAACTCTGGCTTCCCCAAACTCTTATGTGAATTGGGCAGACTACTGTCCCGGGAGCGGGGGAGTATATGAGCTTCCATCTTGGTTTCTGGGAACCTCCTTCCGTCTCTGTCCCTTCCTGCCTCCCACCCTCCCTCTCACTCTCTCTCACTCTCACTCTCTCTCTCTCTCCCTTTCTGTCTGTGTTTTTTTCTTTCTCTCTTTCTTTAGCTTTCTCTGTCTGGCACCGCTAAATTCTGACAGCCAAGCTCCATTCCCCAAGCCCCACATCCTAAGACCCGCAGCCCTCAAGCCCGAATCCGGAAGCTTCCCTAAACCGTAGTCCTGAAATCTCAGCCCCACATCCCTACAACCTAGCCCCTACACCTTAAATTCTAAACTTAAGCCTCAAATCCTAAACTTTGAATGCCAAATCTTAGGCCCGAAGCCCCACACCGTAAAATCCAAGCCTCAAACCCTGATTCATCTGCACAGCACAAGCCTGCTGCTCTGCACACCAAAGTCTACTTGCAAGTTTTGTACCTGAAAACCAACACCTAATCTTACTAGTTCTTGGTAGGGAATAAGGGTATATAGTATGTAGGGATTCTCTTCCCATATATTCCCTACTAAGAACCAGTAAGTAATCCTAAATTCCAAGCCCGTCATTCGAAACCCCGAGCCCATAATCCACCCACCTAGAGCTGGAATCCTGAAGCCTGGACCGTAAACCCTTCAACAGAAAAAAGATGACACCTAACACCTGAACCCGGTGCAGGCTACAAATTCATTAGTACATGCATTGAGCCCTAAACTCTTTAGAAAGGTTATGCTAGGTACGGAGCCCATGGCTACCACAATAGCAATGACCTGCTGGATTACTCTCCCTGAAACCTAAACCCTCAACCCCTTGAACACGAGTAAGATGATTGCAGGATGCTGTCCTTTGTGGATTTCGATCACAACCGGCTAGAGGCTCGCTGATTGGCCGAGCAGGCTTAGGGCTAAAGGCTTATGGGGCTTACCTAGAGTAACCTACATATCTAATGAAATGGGATTTTGTATCTAATATTGTGGTATTTGTACCTTTCTTGAGGGTGTAGGTAACTCTTTATGTATGTAAGATTCGGGGTTTAGCGGCTTGTAAATCGGGCTGAAGCTTTTAGGTTTTGGGTTTAGGACTTAGGGTTTGGGATCTGGGTTTAGTCGGTTTCGGACTTAGGGGTTTAGAGATTAGTCTGAGGCCCTAAGACTGGGCCACTGATTTGGGCCCTCATTTCTGGCTCAGGATATTAAACTACGTTGCGATTCGCGATAGTCTAGGCAGAAGGGGAAATGATCTGGTTCCTTAAAGTGGTAACATATTTTTCGTGAAATTCCAGGATGAGGCCAAGTTCAAGAGGTTGGGGTTTAGGGTCGGCTCGGGGCGTATGGTTTCGGGCTGTGGAGGTACGCGTGCACCTAGACTGACAGGGCTGGGCGGTAGCCTACTTACCCAGCCTGGCTACTACTTTGGTTGCAGGCCACTATAACAATGAAGTTTTGTTTGGTAACCCCACCCCCCCCCACCCACCCCCGGATCCTGTGATTACCTACTATCTCTCGAATGGGAAATGACATGGAACCATATATGAGCTACAATCTATAAACTCCTAGTATTCCCCTTAATAATGCTTCCCTATATACTCCCCTTTAAGGACTGTAGACTGTAGCTCATGCACTATTTATGGCGCTTTTTGCAGGATGCAACGGGATCAGCATCAAGAGTAGCATGGCAGTCAGACATATCCAGTTCCCGGAGGCTCCGCAGCACCTACATTGTACAAAGTATGGGTCCTGTAGTAGGAACTTCCCTTGTTCCCTATATTGGCTGCTCATGACACTTTGTGTCTGCAACCAGTTCAGCGGCAGGACAGAGAGGAGGATGATCAGCATGCAGGGATTTGCAGTTTCTCCGGTTCGTGGATCGCATCGACCGCCTCACAAACCGGACTCTAAACTCTAAACCCCAAACTCCAAACTTTAGAGTTTTGTGTTTTGGGCTTAGAATTTAGAATCCGGGGCTTAGAAGTTGATGATACTGTTGATGGATGAAATCCTGCACCACCTAGGGGCCCTAAATTACTGTAATTCCTAGGACCTTAGGGACTTGAAGTGGTGCAAGATTTCCTCCATCAACAGTAACACTGCAACTTTTGGAGTTCGGCCCGAGGAGCACAGCAGCCCAATGTCGGGGGACTCCCCCAAGACCCCGGGCCCTCAGCCCTCAGCTGGACCCCAAAAGTATGTAAAATAATTGTCTTTATGGCTATTATTATGGGTTTAGGGTTATTATTTTACATACTTTTGGGGTTTAGGTAACCCTGACTCCTAGACTTTGAACCTTGAACCCTGAATCCTATGTCTAAACCCTAAGGCTCCTAACCCTAGGATTTTTCAAGGTACTAAGTGCTTGGGACTTTGGTACTACGCTGACTGGCTTTGGGGAAGGTATGTGACTGCTGGGTACTTGTGCCTAGAGTATCGCTATACAAACCACTGCAAAATATGCGGGCGTATATGGCGATGCGTCGCCTTTTAAAGTGTTTCGCATTCAAACACAAGCTCATCACTGTAGACCTAAAACAGTTCACCCAGTCGCTAAGCCTCTACCATGTGCACAGCACAGTCCAACCCTAAACCCTCAGCCATCCCATACAAACTACCCTACACACTCAACCCTAAACCCTGAACCCCTACCCTAATCAAAAATGACTCTTAATGTTAGGACCAATCCTTATCCCAAAGCCCTAGAGCCTAAACCCTAAACGCTAATCCCCACCCACAACCTCCTATGTAGTTCCTTAATTGAAAAAATGAAAACTACTAAGGATGCAGGGTCTAGGGTTTAGGTATACATGGGGATATTGGAAAAGAAAATGGAAACTACTAAAGTACATGGGGGTTATGCGGGGATCATGTTCCGTAGTATGTTATAACCCTTCACTCATACCACCAAACAGACGACAAACCCGACAACAAAAGACTACAAGAAACCCCTTGAAAAGATCCTACTGTGGATGGAGAAAATCTTGCACCACCTGAAGTCCCATACGCCTCAGGAATTGAAGACTTCACAAGAATTGGGTGTTGCAAGATTTCCTCCATCCAGAGTCCCGAAACCCTGCACCCTAAACCCCTTCACCCCAAACTCCCTAACCCTAAACCCCTAAGCCCCTAAACCCTAAACCCTAAACCCCTAAACCCTAAACCCCTAGACCCTAACCCCTAAGCCCCTAAGACCTAAACCTTTAACCCTAAACCCTGCATATGATCCCCTGGCACCAGGGCGATCTCCCAGCTTCGCTCGGAAGACTTAAGCAGATGAGCCTCTTCGGCCCCTAAAGGTTTTCTAGTTATATAGGGGTCATATTGGGATAATGGAACAGAAAATGGAAAAAACTACTATTTACGGTTTAGGGTTTAGGGATAGATGAGCCTCTGCGACCCCTGGAGGGCTTCAGCGTTTAGGGGGTTTAGGGCTCAGGGAAAAAGCTAAGGAAAAAGGCTGCAAATGCGATCCCAAACACGGTCAAGTTTTCTGGTACCAGACCGGTGATTTCTGCCAGCTTGGGTACCGGATGAAGGGTGTGGGGTTCAGTAGGAAGATTATTAGCCGGTAAGTAGATCTATGTAGCGAGGTATAGGAATATGTAAGATGTGGCAGATTTAGGGAAGAGTTTGGGCTTTAGGTTTGGGGTTCTGGCAAGGGCCGGGCGAAGCGCATTGGTTTCAAGATGAAGTGCTAGGTTTGGGGGTTGGGGGCTCAGGGCTATAGATGCAAGGTTTGAGTACAGCGCTAAGATTTTAAGGTAGGGCATTCAGGTGGAATCGTTTCACGCGTGAACAGCAAACACCCCGTAAAACCAGGGACTGGAGCTCATCATGCGCAATTGCATTTGTCCTTTGACCTTTGGTATAGGGTCTAAGTTACAATCTTAAGCAAGCCTTGACACGCAGCTGCAATCATATTTGATTATTTTTCCTTAGCCCCTGTGTGAATATTATACTATCTGCATCCTCAGCACTTTCCAGGGGCTTCTAGGGCAACATAGCTTGACTCATCAGAGTACCTTGTTTTGAGCTTCTAGATGTTAGATTCACCTTCGTTGTCCTCATTGTCACTAACTCGTAGTCCTCGGAAGATTCGCTTAGATGATTAGATGATTCTTCCAATATACAGTCCACAAAATGGAGCTCTAAACCCCAGCTACATGTTTCCTCCAATCTATTAGAAGTCCCGAAATTTTGTATTGGGTTTGCTGCTACCCCCTTAGTCCCACGAACCTGCGCTAACTCCTCTTAGTCCCTATGAACCTGTGCTACCAGACCCCAAGCCACGTTGTCCTGGGTCAGTTTCTTCAGTCTTGCATTGCACAGCTGAGAAACTATTTCCACGCAAGTGGCAACAAGTTCAGCCAGGAGGTGCAGTTGGCTTAGGGATTTAGGGTTTAGGGTTTGGGGATTTAGGGTTCGGGGTTTAGGGTTCAGGTTTTGAGGGTCTTGTGGCTAAGGCTTCCAATTAAGCCAACTAGGCTGCATTGTCCTGCAACCTCGGGTATCATGCCCCGAGGCTGGACAGACTAGGCTTTCAGATGCGCCCTAGAAGCCCAGGTACCCATATAGTAGGTCCTTGGGTTACAGATAGTGAAATTATATAGGGACTTAAGGACAGGAACCCAATAAATAGGTAACTGGCCTTTCAGATACTGCGGAGATCTGTGATTCCGGAAGGGGATTGAAGTGTTTTAGCTGACCAGAACTCTGTCCGATTGGTCTAAAGCCTTCGCACGTATAAGACGTGAGTAAAGATTTTTCCAAGAGGCTTACTCCGGGAGCGGGTAGAACCCCCCAACTTGCCGCATAAGACATTCTATTTAATTGGTCAAATGCATTTGCTAAGTCACAAGAATTGTGCAGGACTGTCATGTAATCGTTCGTTGTTACAGTACTAGCGTTCCTCTTGCCAAATCAGAACCTAAACTTTCAAAACTCAACTGGTTCCTTGTCGGGATAAGAAAAGGGTGTTCATTTCGTGCATTTTTACTTAGTGTATATATGTTTTTGAAAATTTCGTGCGTGTATCGATTTGTTGCCCAGCTGAAGAGACCTTGAAACATCCCCGGGACATATCCGTACACCGAAAATTGCGACATTGCTGTAAGGCTTTAATGTTATGGAATTAGAAGTGGCCAGCTGACCCTTCACCCTAAGCCTTTGAACCCTGAGCATCACATGAACACCCTGTTCCCCAAAAGCTCTCAACCTAAACTGTAAGCCTTAACCTGGAACCTTCGATCCGATGCCCTAGGCCCATTATTGATCCATGTGAGAGTACCTGAAAGGAACCCTTCAGGCGATTCCCGGGAGCCACCCCTGTAATCCACGCAGGACGGGTAGTGACACACCCAGGTTAAATCAGGTAATCCCCTGTAGTCACTGTCGTCTTTCATACTTACTACTAAAGGCAATACCAGAGTGAATAATCTACCTACCTACGGCATACCTAGGGTCCCTATTGTAACCCTAATCCCTAAATCCTACATCCCAAACCCTAAACCAACCCTAAATCCTAAATCCCAAGCCCTAAACCCTAGACCGCGCCCATGCCCAACAGGTGCCTTTCACAATGGCAGCGCTGCCCAAGCTTGTGCAGCATGTCTACCCCAGGGTTTAGTGTTCAGGGTTTAGGGTTGAGGGTTGAGGGTTTTGGAACCCACAAAAGTACTACACCATACTTATGACCCCAAGCCCAAGTACTTGATTGTTGGGTACTTGGACACTTTGGATTGGTGCACACAGGAGATAGAGAGAGTGAAATCCTAAACCCTAAGCCCTAAACCCTAAACCCTAAACCCAAGCCCCAAATCCCAAGCTCGAAGCCCGAAACCCTAAACCCTAAGTCCTAAACCCTAAGCCCTCAACCCTAAGCCCTTTAAACCCTAAACCTTAAATTCCCCTTCATACGGGTATCTTGATTGCGGAGCCAGCAAGTTGGGAGTTTAGGGAGTCCTGATACCCAAAGCCTAGGGGCTTCAGGGTTTAGGGTTTAGGGCTTAGGGCTTGAGATTATATTAATCAAAGCCCTTGAGATTACAGTCGTTATTTGGTACTTGCAATAAAGAAGTGTGAGATTATAGTAATTAAAACCACTGAGATTACAGTACTTATGTGGTACCTACAAGCAAGACATGTAAGATGAGCAAGAAAAGTGAGCTGACCTGTAGTCTAAACTTCTAGTATCCCCTCAATACCCCCTATAATACTCCCCTATAGAACCCCTATAACCCCCCATTAAGGAGTTTCGACCCTAAACCCTAAATCCTATTTTATGCTAACCACCCTTGAAGGAGTTTAAACCCCAAACCTTAAATCTTAAATCCTATATTACAGTAACCCCCCTTCAAGGAGTTGTGACCCTAGACCCTACCTAAACCCCAAAAGTATGTAAAATAATAGCCCTAAACCCACAATACTAGCCATAAAGGGCCATTATTTTACATACTTTTGGGGTCCAGGTAAACCCCATAATATTTTAACCCCCTTTAAGGAGTCAAGACTATAGCTCATACTGGGATCCTTGAGCTAGAAAGGCTATTTGCTTGAAGCAAGTTCTTGTTGAGGGGTTTAGGGCTTAGGGAATAGCGTTAAGGGCTTAGGGTCCAGGGTTTAGGATTTAGGGCTTTGGGTTTAGGGATTGGGGTTTAGGGATTAGGGTGTAGGGTGCAGGGTTCAGGGTTGAGGGCTTAGGGATTAGGGTTTAGAGTTCAGGGCTTAGGGTGTAGGATTTAGGGATGATGCTTCAGAATTCCGGGCTTTCGTCTAAGGCAATTGAAGGACGTGAGATACCATGTAGGGTTTTGTAAGCCTTGTTTACCCCAATATGTAACTTCCCATGATCCCTATATAGCCCGTATATATACCCTTTGCATAAAGAGCTCCCCATTGGAAGCTCCCGTCCGTAGTTGGTCCTAATTTCTGGTTTTACTTTAGGGGCTTCTACTTTCAGGGTTGCAGGCTCGGCTGAAGGGGGATCGAAGTATGTCAATGTTCATTGAGACATTCATTGGGGCACTATAGTTCCAGGTCAGAGTAAGGTAATGTTAAGAAGAACATAATCTTCCTTGCTTCAACCGCGAAAAAAGTAATCCAGCGGTGGAGGTTCTATGGGTTTAGGGTTTATGGGCTTTTGGATGTAGGAATAGGCAGGTGTAGGGGGTTTGGGGTCTTATCTAAGCTGAAGGCGCTGCCCTACGCCTAGAGGTTTTTTAAGGGATAAATGGTGTGAGGTTGAGAGTCCAGATTTCTGGTTTGCGCTGGCGTAGCTCCATTTTCAATGGGCACCACTGCGGCAACCTAGCCATACGCCCCCAACTGTCCAACCTTGACGCGTAGCGTGCTGTACTTTCGAGAGCCCATCAGGTTGAAACAGGGGGTTCAACATAATTGTTTGCTTTTGGCAGGGGCTGGCATAAACAGTCAGGAGTGCTTGAGAGCCTATATTGCGGTCCCCCTACTATGGAAACGGCCAAATGTGTAAAAGTGTTCCCTCTTCCTACGTTGCTTGCATTTCTTTGTGGATATCGTGCTTGGAACATGAAGAAACCGGTTGCGGGGTAGCTGAGCTCACGCGTCCACAGCCACAGAACCTTTCAGAGAATTCGAAGGCAAAAGTGCTCCGAAAAGAATCGAATGGACGTAGGTTTTCGCAACAAGCGGGGCCGCAAAAAACAAACAATGATAATTAGGAACAAACTTTGAGGCTTTAATTGGAGGATACCTGGTAGCTTCCACCCTGAAACATTCCCAAATTTTGAAGCTTACCTAGAGTAGCGCAAAACCTGAAAAATAAAGATGCCAAAGCATCAAACCGAAAACCCAAAACAGGGGCTGTTCTTGGGGGGGTGCATTGGTTACTCTCTAGGTACACGCGCTAAGCCCTCAACCCTTGAACGTCCCCGAAAATGCAAGATGCTCATATGCCAGTGGTTGGAACTTGAAGTAGAGCCCCCCCCCCATATGAACCCCAATATACTATAGTGGTTTCCATGTTCTTTTCCAGTATCCCCATATAAACCCCAATATACTATAGTGGTTTCCATTTTCTTTTCCATTATCCCAATTATTGAACCCTGAGTTCTGGGAATTGGAGGCCCCGGCTGGGCCCCGAATTCCGGGCTCCTGAAGTACCCACTACTTGGAGGTCCATGGTACTTATAACCTACTTAGTATTTGTAGTTATAACCCAAGTATATCTAGGGTAACTATAGTTATGGGACTTATATTTGGGATATAACTACAGTTACCAAGTAGGTTATAAGTACAATGGACCTCCAAGTATATACGTATATGGATTACGCCGTACAAGCCCAATTAAAGGTCAATGGTGACGACCCAGGAAACAGGTAAGGGCCAGTATGTTAGGACCTGAGAAAACAGCCCATGGTTGAGGGTAGTAGTCTATGTGGGGCCCCGACCCATGTCATTTGCTAAGGAAGTTTGTGATCGACCCTGGCAAGAACTGTGCGCCACTAAGTCGGGCAACTTGGCTAGTTGAAATTATCCACCTTCTGGGTCGTTATATGGAGCGTGCTGGATTTTGAGGGTTTTATGGGTGGTCTTTGTTGCAAGCTGAGCCGGCAAGCAAGAAAAGGCAAAGGACTACATAGACAGACAGTCGCCAAACTTATAGGGCACAAGTTTTGTACCCCTAAAACTAGGGGTCGAATTAAAAGGAGTATTCGACACAGAATCAGACAATTGAGGAGGATATTAATGCGGTATAGGGTTTATTTGGGCTCTGCCCCCCTTGTATCAGTCGCCCAAGAATCCAGCGGTTTGAACATTTTACTTTCAATAGACGACTGTTCAAAAAAGTCATAGGATAGGGGCAGTAGCCAACAAGTACGTGAGGTGACCAGTTTTTTTGGTGTTTGGTAGCACACCACTGGCACTCAAAGTGCATCCTTGTCAACCTCCTGTACCTAGACCCTCCTGCTACCCTCTATCAGGGCCTAAGTACCCACCATTAGGGACCATATATCCCCAATTAAGGGTACAAGGAGGGTCCTGGTACTGAGGACATCTATTGCCAGTTTCCAACCAGGGCTCGTCCAAGTTTTTGAAAGTTAGGTCCTTCACCGGCTACTACAGTAGTTTCCATTTTCTT
>CAJNIZ010045775.1:0-17599 GCA_905231905.1 Symbiodinium pilosum | reverse complement strand
TCTATAGTGGTTTCCATTTTCTGTTCCATTATCCCCCATATAAACCCCAATATACTATAGTAGTTTCCATTTTCTTTTCCATTATTCCCCATATAAACCCCAATATACTATAGTAGTTTCCATTTTCTTTTCCATTATCCCCCATATAAACCCCAATATACTATAGTAGTTTCCTTTTTTTGCATTATCCCCCATATAAACCCCAATATACTATAGTGGTTTCCATTTTCTTTTTCCATTATCCCCCATATAAACCCTAATATATTATAGTAGTTTCCATTTTCTTTTCCATTATCCCAATTATTGATGTTTATTTGTCACAGAACCTTTGTCGCTGTTGACTAGAGGCGGTATTGGCTGACAACACGTAAACCCAATCTTCAAGAGCCCAGATACGGGTCCTACATCAGGAGGAAGCTTCTACAGCCCAAGAGTGGAGCCCTGTGAAAAAAAAACTGCAGGCCTTTCAACAGGGGCCCCTTTGGGTGCCAAGTGCTTCTTTGCGTGGAGGGCATACTTTGGCTTGCTTTCAGGAACTTCAACCAAGTTGACATGATTGGAAAAGTTTTCACTCTTTTAACATATTCCCATACTGTGATCATTTAGCTCAAATTCCACAGCCGTAAACCAGCAATCAGATAGCCGTTATTCTTGTTACTACTATTCTTACGAGTATTGTTGTTACTACTCTTAATATTGTTGCTACTCGTATCATTGCTGTCACTATTATAAATATTGTTACTATATGCTCCTCAGACCCCTGAGTTGAAAGGAAGATAAGGTCTATAGCAGCCAAAACAGTGCCACATAATAGTAATACTAGCAATAGTCGTAATAGTAGTAATATAGTAATAATGATCTGAACAGTGCTAATAGCAACAATAGTAATGACAGTGAAGGATCCGTGTGGATTCTTCCACTTGGAGAAAGATGCCTGCTTGCTGCTTGGTTGGCTTAGGTGCTTTTGGCACAAAAGGAGTGTGCAGGATGTATATAGCTCTGCCTCTAGCTTTTCGGGTCTAGGGTGTATTTCGTTCGGAGTGCATAGGGCTTCATGACGGAAGAGTTCGGGAAGGGAGTTTTATCATGCTTTGTTTCGAGTGGGGCAGCTACTTTTTCGTGTGGGAGTTGCGTGATGCTTTGTGTGCATCGTGCACGTTGGTTTGTCTTCGGGATAGCCGACCAAAAGTGTTCTCGTTCCAATGCACATTCAGGAGTCCTTTAATACGGATGTATGGGCTACCCTTGTCTTTGACAATCTTCGTGTCTTTGTGGGATTCTTCCCATGCTTTTGACCCTCTGTATCTTTGGGGCAGAAAGGCCCCTAAACTACCAAAACCGCCACCCAACCCGCACCCCGAACGCTTCCGAGGCTATCTTCAGGCTTGAGCTTCAACCAACCTTACGCAACATGCTTATGCGGTGTAGGTTGTAGGCTTTTTTTGGTTCAGGGGTATGGGTTCAAGGTTTGGTGGTATTAGAGAGAGACCCTTCCTCTTCACAAGTGAACACGGGGCTAAGAAACCCTGAGCCGCACCCGGGTTAAAGGTTTAGGGCTTTAGGAATTAGGATTGAGGGTTCAGGGTTTAGGACTTAGGTATCAGGGTTAAGGGCTTAATGTGTACCTAAACCCCAAAAGTATGTAAGATAATAGCCCTAAACCCATAATAATAGCCATAAACGCCATTATTTTACCTTCTTTTGGGGTCCAGGTAGGGGTGTGGGTGTAGGGTTTTCAGGGCTTTAGCCCATTTGCTGCATAGCAAATGGTCCCAAGTCCCTAACCCATTAAGGGTCAGGTGCCTCAGAACAAGCAGCTGGGTTGCTGTTAAGGAACTTAAATTAAGTTACCATAATGGGGTATATATGGTAAATAATCGGGTTTCCCCAATATAGTAACTTAATTTAAGTTCCTTAACAGCAACCCAGGAATGTGCGGGTTCGAGTTTTGGGGAAGTAGTTGAGGGCTGAGAGCTTGGGTTTGGTATTTGGGACGAGGTTTAGGGTTTAGGGTCTAGGTTTTAGGGTTTAGGTTTTAGGATGTTTTGGTTTTAGGGTTCAGGGTTTTAGGGTTTAGGTTTTAGGTTTTAGGGTTTAGGTGTTAGGATGTTTTGTTTTAGGGTTTAGGGTTTAGGGTACTTGGACGCTTGGTCCTGTCACCTGAGGGTTTGTGCCCTTGGGTACGATTCCCAAATCTCCTACACCATGCAACATAGCCCTTCTTCAGAGTACAAAAACATACCAAAATCCAAAGGGTAAGAATCTTAGTTGGATTTCGTGGAGTGACATTACAATTGAGTCGACTATGATTACCCTAAACCTTGCACAGTACAAGTTAAAAACTCCTAAACCCTAAACCCTAAACTCCTAAACCCTAAATCCCCATAAGCCCTAAAACGTGGAGTAAACTCTAAAACCAAGGCTGCCCACGGACATGTCTCAGGCGGTGCAGACTGCTTTGCTTCTTGAGCTGCAGCTTTAAAGAAAAATTTGGGTTTAGGGATGCTAAAGGTCTAGGGTTTCTAGGGTTTGGGGGTTTAGGGGTCCAGGGTTTAGGGAGGGGTAGGGTTTAGCGCTCTTAGGGCTTAGGATTATACCAGCCGTAGAGGCCAATATCCCTTAATTTGGGAATAACCGTAAATCATATTAGGGAACCCTAATATCATGTAGGATATGTTCCCTCAATTGAGGGATATTGGGCTCCCTGGGTAATCCTTCCCCCAAACACCCCCTCCACAATAAATAGCCTTTCCCACTGAGGTAAATGGCGGCGTGGGAGCAGGTCTTTATAACGGGGAGAGAACGAACAACAACCCCACTGATGGCGAATATGGAGAGTTCTGCTTTTACATTGGGCTTGACAGGGTTTTTTACAAGCCAATAAGAGGGCTTCGGTATCCCCATCTAGCACCAAGACCATTTGGGGTTCAACTGATACATGTAGATCCCAATTCTGGGGGTCGGGATGAACAAAATTCCCTTCTTAAAGAGGAGTACTCTACACGGAATACAGCTTGAACTCCTTAAGAAGGGGTTATATAAGCGATTCCCAAGGGATTATATAGCGGACTATTATAGGGGTTAGTAAGTGGGAAATTAGGCCTCTAGACTATAGCTCCAACATGTCCTCTTCGTAGTTCAAACACCAAAAAAACTCAGGGATGATATTTATGCATTATATAGAGGTATGTAGGGATCATATGCCCGTATTCTACTGACCACCAGTAAGAAAAGCACAAAGTTGGGTCGTTACCGGGTGGATCTCACATAGTGTTCAAAAAGGGGTACTAAAGGGGCCTGGATAATTTTCAATACTATGGTTGGGTTCAAACTGACTCTAAAATGGAAATAATCATCGATCCTAAGGTTTAAAGATTCCTTGTGTAAGAATGGTATGCAGTAGAGTACCTAAGCTCAAAGTGAAGTTCATGGACATAAAGCTGGGGAATGTGAGGTCTACGTCCCACCTGCCAGTCACCCGCCGAAACCCTAAACCCTAAGCCCTGAAACCCTACACCCGAAACCCTAAACCCTAAACCCACAAACTTTAAACCATAAATCCTAAACCCTAAGCCTAATCTTCTTTAACCCGAAACCCACAAACCTTAAACCATAAATCCTAAAGGCTAGGGAGTGTCCGTAGTAGCTGAAAAACGTATTAAGCGGTGAAATGCTGGCATCATACCCAAATGATCCTACGTACCTATATGGGGGTTTCCAAAAATTGGGGGTACCTTTTTGGGAGTCCCTAGTCATGCAGAGGCGCTAAATTAGGGTTATACTGGGGTAATATTAGGGTTTGTATTGGGATAATGGAAAAAATGGAAACAACTATTTAGGATTATAGGGATGATAGGGTATAAGAGCTATAGTCTAGACTCTTTAAAGGGGGTTATATAGGGGACTATATAGGGGACTGCTATGGGGGTTATTAGGGGGGATGCTAGGAGTTTAGACAGTAGCTCATATAGGGTATACTAACCTGTACTATATTTGGGTTTAGGGTTTAGGGCTTAGGGTTCATAATCTAGAAACCCTACTATTTACCATATGGATACCCTAAACCCTAAACCCTCTTAGGATCCTTTGGAATATTGAAGCCTTCCACTTGCAATGAGAGAGTTGTGGTCCCCACATCAACCGGATGAGAGCAGTAGAGCTATCAAACAACTATCATAGGAGCGGTCAGGGTACCAGCCTCCCCTCAGCTATAGCTCAAAATGGGAATTCAAAAGTTGTAATGGCCAAAATCCGAAACCCTAAGCCACCCAGAAAGCAAGTCTTGGAATACAAGCTATTAGATCATTAGGCGGCGGAAGAACATTCATATTTCTTGAACCTCTTCTGAACAACCCAACAGGGAGTCCAGCACCACCTTTGCAATCTCAGTTTTTGAAAACAAGGGGGCAACTCATACAATCGAAGCCGCTATCCTTCTTATGGTAGTAAGGGGGACTTTCGCTCACTGGGAAGCCACATATTCCCGATGCATGTTGAACTAGATAAATGATGTATGTTTGTATATGTTTGTAAGTATCTATGTTTTTCTGGATAGGAAGGTCTGGATGCATTTTGAATTGGATAACTGAGCCCTCCAGAGGCTTACTACCAAAACAAGATACATGACCTTACCATAGCATTCGGCCATGAGTCGCAAGGGTTAGGGTATTCAGGGTCACGTCGTACTTTTTTTGTATCAGCCGAGCCCTCCCATCTCACCCCGGACTACAAGAAACCTTAAAACCCCAAGCCCTAAACCCCCAAACCCCAAAACCCAACCCCCCTAAGATCCAGATATGACTTTGCTAGAGACCCTTAATCCGGACAGTCATGCTGTCCATAGAACCTACTTTCGGCAACGTCTCCGAGGAGCGATGTTTGGGGTGCCAATTATGAGCAGTACAAGAGTTCCTGGGCAGCTGGTGAGTTTGGAGGGTCTGGGAGGCTTTGGGACTTTGGGGATTTTGGCTTTATGAGTTTTTAGGAGTCCAAGGATGTGGGTCGAGGATTTCGGCTGTAGGCTTTTTTTTAATGTCTGGGCTTTGGGGGCTGCAGGGTTTAGGGCTTGCAGGTTCAGGAACTGCAAGTGTACACAGGCTCCTTAAACCCTAAGCCCTAAAACCGTAACCGCGTGGATGAGTATATGCGAGACATCCAACTCAGGGGACCAGAGATTGCCTGTCTAACATGCTGCACGAAACCTATACTGTCCTAAGGGAGTAATATGAACTACAGTCAACACTCCTTGAGGGATTATGTGACGGAGTATTTTAGGGCTTAGTGTTTTAGGGTTTTAGGGTTTGGGGGTCTAAACTCCTTAAAGGGGGATATAGGAGGCGAGTTTTTTTGCAGTCCCGTGGGCGCTGACGACAGTGCATAATAGTTGTTATATGTTCGGTATTACTAGTGCTAAATGTTGGACAAACTTTTTGGATTAAGCTGAGTTCAAAGTCTGATAATCCAATCCCTTCAACTCTAATCCCTAAGCCCCCCAAACCCTAAACCCCGAACCCAAACCCCAAACCCTGAGGCTGTTGAGTCGCTGGGCTTTGACCTCACCCGAAGAGGTTACACTTCCATATGAGCTATAGTCTAAACTCCTAGTATTCCCCTTAAGAACCCCTATAGTAGTCCCTATATAATCCCCTTTAAGGAGTTTAGATTATGGCTCATATAAACAATGCCTGAAGATCCAAGCCCCATTTCTGGCATGTTTCATCTTCAGCTCAACTGAGAAATGCTTAGCATCTCCAACAGGATATTGGGGGGTACAGCTATAGTAGGGTTATGTTGGGGTTAGATTGGGGTTATAGTTATATTAGGGTTATATTGGGGTTATATGAGAGTTATGTTGGGATAATGGAAAGGAACCTGGAAACTACTATGGGGTTGTATTGGGGTTATATGGGGATAATGGAAAAGAACATGGAAACTACTATATTATAATAGGGTATATATTGGGGTTATGTAGGGTGCTCGGTTGAGTTGCTGGTGTTTTCGTGCTTGTCCGGGGAGTGTTGTGTGAAGTCGCGCCCAAACCCTTCAAGCGTAACCATCAACAAGTAAAACCTAAACGATTAAGGCCGACAGCCCTAAACGCTGACACCCTAAACCTCTGAACCCTAACCCTTAGTTATATATATATATATCTCTCTCTATATATATATATATCTATCCCTATATACCTCCTATATATACCGTATATCCCCTATCAAAGGGACATCCAACTCGCGGGACCCGAAACCTCTGAAACCCGAAAAACCTCAACCTTAAACCCCATATAGTGCCTATATTGGGGTTATATAGGGGTTTAGGGTTTAGGGTTTTGGGAGAATGGAAAAGAACATGGAAACTACCATATGATGAAAGGGCCTACATAACCAGTATGAAGCCTCCATTTAATCCCTACATAGGCCTTTCTATAACCCTTATGTCACCCCAGTGTTATCTTGAACCTGGAGATGCGCAGTAAACCCGGAACCCTTGACCATAAAACCCTACAACCCTAAAACCCCAAAACCCTAAACCCTAAGACCCTGCAACCCTACAGTCCTAAAATCCTAAACCCCGAAAACCCTAAACCCTAACCCCCCAAAGCCCTTAAATCCTAAACGCCTGAACCCCTGAAGCCCCAAACCTCCGAGAAAACCTTGGTCCGTGCCCTTGCCGCTGGCCCGGCGTGCTCTGTCAAAACATGACTGGCGCATGGGCCGTGACTGGGCTGCACACGGTTTGGGGTTCAGGGTTTAGGGTTTAGGTGTTCCCCTTAAAGGGGATATAGGGCTTCATAGACGGAGAGATGAGCCCCCTGAAAAAGGATGTAGGGCTTCATATAGGGATATATAGGGTTTTAGTGTTTTAGGGTTTGTATAGGGTTCAGGGAGTATACTACTTTAGGGGTTGAGGTGGTGCACGGTTGCCTCCTTCCACAGCAGGACTAGAAAAAACTACAAAGGATTTCGTCTGCGGGTCGCTGTAGTGGCGTTTTCTATTACGATTATAAGATGGGTCCCCGCTTGAGTCCCCACCCTATTTGGGAAAGTTATGTTGGGCCAAGTTCCACACACGCATCTTCTTAGATTCCCTAAGGCCGCCTCCAAGATCGAACCGCTGGAAGAGCTTGGAAGCTACTGTAGAAGCCTACAGGATTTCCGATCGCATTCCCTTATAAGCCAGGTACAACTACAGTATACTGTAGCCCCAAACCCTGTTCTACTTGTACCCCTCATTAACTACCTTAAGCCCTACACCTTACTTCGAGTAAAACCATGGGCTCAAAGTCTTGAGCTCAAAGATGTGAGCAACCCAAAGTGCCTTCCAGCAGCACCCTTCCCTTCCCACGGCGCGCTCGGTTTTGGTTGGGGGGCTCTTGGGTTTAGGGTTTAGGGGGTTGCATGATTTAGGGTTTTTTTTGGGGGGGGGAGTCATGTGCTTTGGATTTACGGTCAGTGCTCGACCTAGTACCCCGTTGTTGTCGCTCTAAGGGGGGTTCAGTGTAAAGCACAATCTGGGCACTCCCTTCGTCCCAACAAAAGTGCCAGGTAGTAAAACTCAAAAATCGTTTTTTGTTCTTACTTACTTATCCTGCATGATCCCGTTACCTCCTTTTACGCCTTGGGAATATGGCATTCAAGCATACACAGGCCATGTAGGATTCGAGGAATCTACAGTAGTTGGCACCGTCTAGGCCAAGACGGAATGACTCCGTACCATTCCCCACGGAGTAGCTTCCTGCTGTCCTAGGTCTGAGTCATTCCTGCATAGTCCGTACAGGAGTATGCACTATAATTACCAAAGCCACTTCCTCATTCTTTAGGCCACTAAAGCCTCAACGCTGAACCTTACTTCCTGAGCCCCCAACCCAAAGCTGTACACCCTCAACCCGAAACCTTAGACCCAAACCCTACCTGTCGATCCGTTTCACAGCTTCGTTCTTTTTACCTCTTGGCTGCCAGATATTGCCCCCCACTAAACCTCACGTAGACGAAGTACGTCAGCAATGTGCAAGCCCTGACCCCTCAACAGACCTGAAACCCCAACCCCCTACCCGCAACTTTACATCCTGAAATCCCTGGAGCCCCAAAAGCCCCCAAAACCCTAAAACCCTAAAACCCAAGCTTCTAAACCACCCCAGCCCCAATCTTTAACCCTAAAGCCATGAAGCCTTAAAGCCCAAAATCCTTGAAGCCCTAGCAGCCAGCTCTCTGCCGCAAAGCAGGTTTGGGGGTTGCACCTCGAGGAGCCTGGCAGGGTGGAGGGTTTAGGGCCGAAGGGCTTAGGGATTAGGGCTTAAGGTTGAGGCTTTAGGGTTTAGGGTTTAGCTTGGAGGATTAGGGTTTAGGGTTGAGGGTTTAGGGTACTAAGAACCCACTTAGCATAGAATTGCTATTATAACCCAGCTAGATTATTAAGTCCCGCAATTACAAGTTCCCTGGACCCTAAACCTTTAACCCGCGTAGGATATGTTTACCTGCACTTCCAAGCAGGAGTTGGAGAGCTTCAGGGCTTTCAACAATTTAGGCGTTTGGGGGTGGCCTTTCTTGGGGACTTCCAAGAATCGGGAGGGTCTTGAGGTTGAGGGTATTGGGGTCCCCTATGTATAGAAATCCCCACATGCGGAGCTAGGATTGACCCTCAAGCAGTTCCTTGAAAAGGTGACATGAGCCATAGTCTAAACTCCTTAAAGGAGATGATATATGGGATTATTAATGAGGGTTCTAGGAGTTTAGACTATAGCTCACATGATGTACATTTTTGTCCTTTATGGCATCGCCCATTGGGGCCTTCTCCGGCTAGTGTGTGTCAGCGATCATCCTAGATGCGGGCTTTGGACGATACGGCGCTCAGAGACGACCACACCCCATAAGATCCATGTTTGTTAACGTGAACCTCGAAAGAAGCTGCAGTAGCTGCAGTAATGGCCTAATGAACCCACAAGAAGGCGTCAAAAGGTCAGTTTCGTACATATTTTTCGGGTTCCTATGTTTGTATAACCCCTATTCCCTATATAACCCTACATAACCTGCATATAGCCCCATATATCCCTACATACCCTGTAGAGGTTTTAGGGCTTAAAGGGTTCGGGCTTCAAGTTATAGGCTGAGGGTTTGGTAGGGTTGCTGGGCTTACTTGCGCCTGGGGGTAGCCGAGAACGCAGAAACGGATCCTTGTAGTGCAGGGGTTAGGGTTCAGGGTGTGGGGTTTAGGGTTCAGCGTTTATGCGAATACCTTGCCCTTTTTGGGGGGCCTTGCCTGGCCCATGTAGCTCTATAGTATTCGCTTAGGTCCCAAATGCGGACGGGCTCCCATATAACTACTTTCGGGCACAAGTACATTTTGAAATACGGGTTTTGGGCGTAAAGGGTTGAGGGTCGTATTTTACCTAGTAGCAGCAAAATTAAAAATGATGATGGGCTTAAGATTTGACCTAAAGCCTTGCACCAATATGCGAGGCTCTGCCGCGGCGCTGCCGTAATACTCTTTGTGACCAAACCCTCAAGCCCTCACCCCTGAATCCCAAACCCTCAACCCCTAAACCCTAAATCCCTAAACCCTAAACCCTCAAACGCCTCAATCCCAACTGTGGGAGGATGACAAGCTGGCTGGCAAGATGCTTGGTGTTGCATTTCTGTCCTGTTACCCAGAGGGTCCACATATATAACCATTAGGGAATTGGGACTCATAATTCCTTCTATAGTATGGTATTTTGGGGCCTAGTTCCCTAATAGTTGTATATATGGACCCTTTGGGCTACATAGGGGTTAGGTCCTGGCATTGTTGGGTAATTCTCAACACTAGGGTTCCTCTTGGGTAGGGCTTAGGGCTTAGGGTTTAGGGTTTATGGTCTCAAGAATAGAGAATCAAATGGAAAAGAACATGGAAGATTAAATGGAAACTGGGATTATGTAGGTTTAGGGTGGTAGAGGTATAGGGGGATAACATGGGGGCTTTATAGGGATTATACAGGGATAATGGAAAAACAATGGAAGCTACTATTTGGGGTTAAGGGTTATATAGCGGGTATATAGGGATAATGGAAGATGAAAACTTACTATTTAGGGTTTAGGGGTTATGTAGGGCGCCTATAGGGATACTGGAAAAGAAAATGGACATTACTATTTAGGGTTTAAGGTTTAGGGTTCAGGGTGTAGGGCTTCGGGGTTTCGGGTCTAGGGGTTAGAGGGATTATGGGTGATGTTGGGTTTGCGGTTTGGATTTCATTCAACCCTAAACCCTAAACGGTTTGATGTTTAGGCACTTGGACCTTAAGGGCTTGGATTTAGGGTTTAAGGTTTAGCGGGGAAGGGGTGTTAGGGTATGCGGGTTCTGGGTGATTGAGGAATGCGCTGCTGAGGGATTGTAGCAATTTCCTTAAGGTCTGGGAGGTTTAGTGGTTGGGGCTTAAGGACTTGGAGCTGGGCTGTTTGAAAGGGGGTTTAGGGTCTGGGTTTCGCGGTTTGGTGCTTACAGGGTGTGTGGAGGTAAGCGCTGAGGGTCGGTTTGCAGGGTTCCGTGGGCACGCTAAAAAAATTGGAGAGAAATACGATAGTCATTGCACGGACTCTTGCAAGAAAAGGCTGTTGTGTCGCTCCAGAACAAAAGCCCCATGCATACTCGGGAATACTTCCACCATCATTAGAATGACTCCCCCACAAGGAGCCGCACTTTGTAGGAATCCCCCATGCCAGACTTAGACAATCACAATCATCGACCTGCAGCTATTCGTTGCCAGATTGCAAGCATTCAGGTACAGGATGCAGTGTTTAGTCAGCAGGATGTCAGGCTTGAGTTCATTTCTTGATTGGGGTTCAGTGCTGCTGGAAGCTCAGCTGAAGGGCCCTAAGCCCTTAACCGCAGGCCCCGTGGGGTTAAGCAAACCTATGCCTGGCGCCTAGCCTTTGATGCGTGGGTTCACAGGCCCCGCCTTTTTGGCAACCCCTAAATTGAAAACTCTGAACTTTGGAACCCTAAACCCTGAACCTTAATGATGACAAGGAGATGGAACGCTAACTGGAAGCTTATACACCCTACCTGGACCCCAGAAGTAAGCACAATGCTGGTCCAAAACCCGTAACAACAGCCAAGCAACGCAGGTTTCCAAATGCTTTGAGGGTCCAGGTATATAAACCCTATAAACTCTACATAAAACCTCAACACCCTGCATAAATGAATCCTATATAAATCTCAAACCCTACAGAAAACCTGTACACTGTACGCCCTACATGAGCCCTATATAAGCCATAGACCCTACATAAAACCTGTACCCATTACATCAACTCTAGAAAGCCTAAAAGGATCTCGGAGGCCTAAACCCTAAATCCTGAATGGTAGTTTCCATATTCTTCTCCATTCTCCCTATATAGTCCCTATAAACCCCTAAACCCTAAACAGTAGGTTCCATGTTCTTTTCCATTATTCCCATATAACCCCTATATACCCCTATATAACCCAAGGATCTCGGAAGCCCTGGGCGGCCTTAAAGAGCTACGAAGCCTCCGCCTCCAGGGACGCCTCGCAGGTGTGAGATCCATTTCGGTGCTTTAGGGGTCAGGGTTGAGGGTTGTAAGGGTTCTATAGGGGGTATATCGGGATTACTATTTAGGGTTCAGGGTTTAGGGGTCAGGGTTCAAGGGTTGCAGGGGTTCTATAGGGTGTATATAGGGATATTGGAAAACAAAATGGGACCTACTATTTAGGGTTCAGGGTTTAGGGGTCAGGGTTTAGGTAGGGGGTACATATAAGGCTAACGGAAAAGATCATGGAAGCTACTATTTAGGGTTTAGGGGTTTCAGGGTTTAGGGCCTAGGGTTCAGGGTTTAGGGTTTTGTTAGGGCTCCGGGTTTAGGTTTCATGGGTTTAGGGGTCTAATTTGTGCAACCTAATTCTGTTCTATAGGCCCCACTTATCTGCAGTTTAGGGGTGTCGTAGCAATTGCCCTCTAATCAATAGGTGAAAACCGTCAAGCGCTAGGTAATTTGGGCTACATATTCCCTAAACCCCATAGGTCCCAGTTTCTATTACCTTTTCCATCTGTTTTTTCCGTTTGATTTCCCATCACAGCCCATCAGACTGTAGGGAATTGGGCTTCAAAGTCCTTATGAGCCCCAATATAGCCACAATTTCCATGTAATGTTCCATCTTCTTTTCCATTTGGTTTTCCTGTAGGCACTCGGGGTAGCCAAACCCTAAACCCGGCGGCTAGGTATAACCCATAAAGCTGTAGGTATCCCTAAACCCTACACCCCAAACCAATTGAGCTGAAGGTAGCTGGGGTTACAACTACACCCGGCGCCCGGAAGCCTAACCCTAAATCCTTCACCCTTAACCAATTAAAATGTGGACCATTTGGGAGTACAGGTCTACAAACCTGAGCCCATGAGCTTCCTTACGAAGGCCAACTTCCTGCTGCTCTTCTGGAGCTATCTCAGCTGGCTTACCTGGACTCTGGGTGTGGGGTTTAGGGTTTAGGGATGAGGGTTTAGGGTTTGGGATGAGGGTTTAGGGTTCAGGGTTATAGAGTTTAGGGCTCAGGGTTCAGACTTTGGTTGGGGCTTCAAATTCAGGATTTGGTGTAATGCATGCTAGGGTTCAGAATTTCAGATGTCTGGCTTGGGGCCCTAGTAGCACCAGACCCAAAACCCAAAACTCACCTACGACTAAACCCGAAACCCGTCAAACCCTAAACCCTAACCCCTACTTCCTCAACCCTAAAACCTAAACCCTACGCCCGAAACCCTAAACCCTAAGCCCTAAACCCTGCCCAAACCCGCAAAAGTATGTAACATAATAGCCCTAAACCCATAATAATAGCCATAAAGGCCATTATTCTACATAGTTTTGGGGTCCAGGTATACCTTAGCTTAAGGCTTCAGGCTGGGGTTCTAGGAGCTGCCTAGATCCATGTGAGGAGCGCCAGCGTTGTTTTACTATTCCGGGCTGCGAATAAGGAACCTCAATTGAGTTTCCACAGTATGTATATATACACCTAAAGATTAAGGTAAGACCCTCAATTGAGTTTCCATAATGTGTATATACCTAAAAATTAATGCGAATTCCCCAGAATAGTAACTGAAATAAAGTTCCTAAACAGCAAGCCAGTATTCGCATGTAGGACGCAGGCTACATGTTCCGGATACTAGAACTTCGGGTCTTAAATGCAGTGTAGGGCATAGGGTAGATTAGGGTTTTGGGTTTGGGTGTTGGATTCCGGGTTTAGAGTGGATATGAGGAGGTTGCGGAACTTCCAAAACCTCTCAAACAGTTGCAGGTAAGCTGCCGAGCCCTCAACCCTTGACCCAGACAGATCAAACATGGACTCCTTTCGGTTACGTGGGTTTCATAACCAGACGCAGACCAGGATCTAGAAAGTAGAGCCCCCAATGTGGTACCTCATGTCACCAATGTGTATTTTATGTAAGGGAACCCTTGAATTGGATCGACTTTCTATATCTTGACAGACATCTGGTTCTGGGTCCCTAAACCCTAAACCATAAGCTTAAGCCCAAATCCCAGGCTTGTTCTCAAAATTAAGCCCTTTTGGTTATAGGTAAAAATTGCAGCACATAATATCTAGGGGGACCAAAAAATGGGACACACATCGTGGGAAGTATCCTAGCCCTATACCCTAAATAGCAGCTTCCATTTTTTCCGTTATCCCTATATAACCCCTATATACCGGTGTATTATACCATCCCTATACTACCCTAAACCTACATAATCCCTGTTTCCATGCAATTTTCCAGTTTCTTTTTCATTTGATTCTCCATTATCGGGACCCTAAACCCCCAACCTTCTAAACCCCTAAACCCTAAGCCCTACCCAAAAGGGACCTAAAATTTGGGAATTACACCCTAAGCCCTAAACCCTACCCAAATCGGACCCTAATTTTAAGAACTACAAACAATGCCAGGACTTTTCTATAGAACCATATAACCCTAAAAACCTACCCTCATCCATGCAAAACCTAAAACCCAAACCCTAAACCCTTAACCCTACAGAACCTAAACCCCAAAACACAATGCCAGGACCTTTCTGGAAACCTACTTCAGGGCGAAGTGCCGTCGCTGGCTCCTCGACTGGGTCGTAGCCCCCGAAATTTTCCCAAATCCTTATGAGGACTAGGGTTTAAGCCCAAAGCCTTTTTGGGATTAGGGTTTGGGGGTTAGGACTTAGGGTTTAGGGTTTAGAGTTTGGGTGCAGCGTTTAGTGTTTGGGTTTAGTCTGTAGATGTTCAGAGCAAAGGGGCCAAAAGTAAAAGCTACATCCTAAACCCTACCTGGACCCCAAAAGTAGGTAAAATAATGGCCTTTATGGCTATTATTATGGGTTTAGGGCTACTATTTTACATACTTTTGGTATTTAGGTAAACCTTAAGCCCTAAGCCCCAAGCCCTTCGGCCCTAAACGCTCAACCCCTGCCCAGGCTCCTGGGGCTCAGGGGATAGGATGGGCATCTAGCCTAGGAGATGAAAGAGGTTGACCAAGGTGCTTGCCTGGCCCTGAAGCGAAGCAAATTCACCGTACTTAGAGGGTCAGGGGGACTTACCCTAAGGCTCCAAGGACCCAAATAATAGGGTTTTAGGGCCGAAATACCATAGATATTATAGTATTTGGGCCCAAAAAACCCTATTATTGGGGTCCCTGGACCCTTAAGGCTAGTAAGTGGGTTCATAATGGGGATAACTAAGGTTACTATATGGGTTATGAGGGTTATTAACCCACTTACTAAGTCCCCTGACCCTCCAATTAACCTTGAAAAGAACTTGATCGTGCACCACGCTATATGAGCTATCGTCTAATCTCCCTTCAAGGGGGCGGTTATAAGGGATTATAGATGATATAGGGGGATGAATATAGTGTTTATGACGGAGGATACTAGGAGTTAAGACTATAGTTCATAAACGTTCTAGCTCAGGAGGTACGGTACATCTGCCTAAGTGGTGTGAGATTTCCCCTATCTACCGTAGTGAGATTCACGCTTTGGGGCCGTCTCAAGTTGAGAGTTTGCGGGCTTGGCGCTGTCTGCTACAGGGAACTGTAACACGGTTTAGGGCTGAGATCATGTTGCAGCCCCCGACACGTGAGCCCAACAACAGGGTCAGATTCCGAATGCATAGCAGAGCATTTTGGCTGCTTCAGATGACATGTAACCTTAAGCTCTGAGTAAACCCTGAGCCCTGTAATCCCCTGATTTGTTGTTCAGCATTGTTGTTTGCTCTGTTTGGGTAGAGGGATACAACCCCTACATTGCCGCGATATAACCCCTTACATTACCCTCATAAACTACCCCTGTACTACCCCTATATAACCCCTTTTTTACCCTCTATGTAATCCCCATATTACACTTAGCCTTATACTATCCCTTGAGGCTTTGGGGGTTGTTGGGGTACCCTCAAGCCATGGCGGCCGTGGCAAAGACCTCGATCGAAGTGAACGTTCAGAGCGTTGATGGCTCCTGCACCCGGATCCAGGTAGGGTTTAGGGTTTGGGGTTTAGGGTTTAGGTGTAGGGTTCAGGGTTTAGGATGTAGGGTGTAGGGTTTATAGGGTTTAGGGTGTAGGGTTTAGGGTTTAGGTGTAGGGTTTAGGGTTCATGGTTGAGTACCATTCTAGGGGTATATGTAGGGATTATATAAAGGTGTTTAGATCAACCAGATCCAGGCAGAGGCTTTGGAGTTCGTGTTTTTTCAGCATTAAGGCATTACGTTGCAAATAGGGGGACCCCAGAACCCCAAAGCAGACCCCCAAATACGATTATCCTGATTATGGGGACCCTCAGTAAGGGACCTCAAATTATGGGAAATCCTGAAATCCTCAACCGCATTAGAGTTGTTCAGCGTGGTGTTTAGGGCGTAAGGGTTTGACGGCTTAGGTTTAGTAATCTGGGGTTCAGCGTTTCGAGGCCGGTATATATGAGCAGAATCTAAGGTCCTTAGAGGGGGTTGTATCAGGGAGTCTATCGGGGAGTATTATTGTGGTTATTAAGGGAGATACGAGGACTTTAGACAATGGCTCACATATGTGGTATTTTCCCAACATTCTGGAGTCCCAAAATAATCAGGACTACAATCGTATTATGCGGGGTCTAGAGTCTATACTGAGGTTAGCACAGCTCATGAAAAGAAGTTACCCTAAACCTCAACCCTAAACCGTGTGGCTCCCATAAGGTGTTCCTGGACTTATGGAGGAAAAGCCACGGAGGTTGTAAGGCTGACGATCATCAATCAAGCTGGAAGTTTCTACGTATTAGGGTTAGGGTTTAGGGTAGTTCACCTTTAAGTTTTGGGTGATACAGTTGGCAAAGAGACCCTGTCTGAGCTTAGTATAATACAATAACTACCATGATCCCCAAGGTACACGCAAAGACCTTAAACCCTAAACCCTAAATCCTAAACCAGGGTCATGTAGGATTCTTGATACCCACGGTAGGCTTCAGGACCTCAGAGCGGAGCTACAAGAGCTACAGTGCTCGGCTTTGAGTGAAACAGCTATGGGTTTAGATTTTAGGGTTCAGGGTGACATGAGATCTGAAGTTCGATAATACCCGAAGCCCCAGTCTCTGTTCAGTTCTAAGGGTCCAAGTACTCTATGATCATCATATACTTGCCCAAAACCTGTACAACCTACAACAGTTCCTCTAAACATCCAGGTATAAAAGCAGTGCCTATGATAGGGTGCTTGGACCATTCGGGTGAGGATCTCATACTTCAGGAAAATTTGCAGCCGTAAGCCCTAAGCCCCAAACCCCAAGCCCTATATGCGTACATGTGTACATAGTTATAGAAACACATACGCATCTATACATGTACAGAATATATACATATATGTATATATGTATATAAGACCTGAAACCCTTCCAAGAGACCCTTACTAGGTACTTGGTCCCTTAGGGCAATAAAACGATGCACAGATCCCCATCCCTGTATCTTGCCTCCTGTGACCTAGACCTCTTAAGGTTTATGGTTCAGGGTTTCGGCGTCTAGTTTTTAGGGTTTAGGGGTTTACGTTTCAGGGTTTCAGGGTTTAGGGGTTTGACGACTCTACGGTTCAGGTCAAGACGGCCAAAACATTAGGGGCAAAGCTATTCTGTCTCCGTGTAAACTGGTTGCTCTAGGCACGCCCAAGCCCTAAACCTAAGAAACACCGATATATAGTCCCCCTTAAGTAGATAGAATATGGGGTATATGGAGATCCCATTATGATTGTAAATGCTAGCGCGCGCCCGCCTCGGCTGGCGGGGCTTCCCAATGTAGGAACATGTAATTATAGATATACAGTATTTAAGATATAGATACAGTCATATGCCTATTACATACACAACAAAACCCTAGAAGTCCAACCAGGGACGCGCAAGTAGGACCCAGGAAACCGGTGGGGAAAATGTTCGGGGCTAGCGTTCGGACCTTGGGTTTAGGGTTCCGTCTTGCGGGTTGATAGGGTTTGGGCATTTAGGGTTTAAGGTTTATGGAATAGGGCTTTAGGGCTTGGGGTTTGAGGCCTCAGGCTCTAGAGAAGTGGGGATTGGAGGCATAGGAGTTCGCCGTTCATGACTGGTCGTGCGGCATATAGACTTCCAGATTGGCGAAACATCGATTTACGAGA
>CAJNIZ010045774.1:15399-29235 GCA_905231905.1 Symbiodinium pilosum | reverse complement strand
TCAGCTCCACACACTGCATGCTGACAGTCTTGCTGAACACAGCCAGTCCATTTTCTTTCTAGCTCATGAGAAAAGTCTTCCTCGTGATGCAGCTATGGCATGACGAGCGCTCATTTGCAGCGAGTGTTCTGTAGCAATGTCACAGCTGCTTGTCTCTCAACATGTGGGGCTCCGTTTGGCGCAGGCCGTCACAGCTCGGCAGACCAGACTCTCCCTAACCCTTCAAGCCCGCTCAAAGAACTGTCCATCAAGCTGTCTCAGTGGCTGCAGAGCTCAGGACTCAGAGCATCCATCGCCGCGCGCATAACCCAGCACAAGCCTGATTGCCCCCTGTCTGACTCGCAGGAGCAAGAAGCCTTGTCAATTATTATCAACGCCCTGGGCCTCAACAACCGCGACAGCCTGACACAAGTAGAGCCGGGCCAGCCGCTGCGCCTCAACCTACTTCAAGCACTCGCCGCGCATATTGGCGACAAAGACCGGTCGCAATGTTTAAAGCAGGAGTCATCACAGGTGTGCGCGAGCCCATACCCTCCAGCCTTCAGTGGCCCAAAAAGACGCAACCGCATCAAGACTTCATGCCTCTGGAGATGTGCGAAGGCAACTGGTCTGCGGCCGAGGCCAAGCCGTCGGTGGTGCAAGCCCTCATAGACTAGACAGCCACGGCGGTCGGCAAACTCAACCTCGTTGAAGCCCCCGGCAAAGACCCTCGCCTTGTTCTGGACAGCACAGTCTGCCAGGTCAATCCCAATTGCAGCCTGCCAGAGGCTGTTCAACTGCCCACAGTCTCTGACGTCTGCTTCTCATTTCAGCCCTCAGACCCGCGTAGCGTGTGGATGGGGGCCAGCTTGGACTTTAAGGCAGCCCACGTAACAGGTGAAAGTTAGAGAACAGGACCAGGGCCTCCTGCTCTTTGAGTTTGCTGAGCATCTATGGCTATGTGGTATGCCACTTTGGAGCGCTTCTGCCTACAGGTGGCAACGCCTGGAAGCCTTACGCTTCGCATAGCCCACAGCCTCCTGACCATAGAGCACCATTATGGTGATGACCTGCTACTTGTACTCTGACCTCAACAGCCCACCAGGCACACTATACAACATTCCCGCACGCATGTGGCAGCGCTTCCTTTCCAGCCTAGACAACAGGGCCGTGGTGACCAGGACCATTCCTGGTCTGCGCATGGAGCCTCCGAAATAGCCCCCACCAAGGACAGCAGAGAGTTCCTGGCATCGCTACTTACTGTCCTGCGTCCAAGCAACCCCCACAAAGCCCTTGTCAGACCCACATCTGCTGAATTGCCTCGCAGTCGCAGATGCCATGCGACACGGTAGGGATAGGGGGATGGCTATGCGCTAAGGACGGACTGCACTGGTTCTCAGAAATTTTGTCCATGTCCGAGGTGCGCGACGTCTGGCTGCAGCTCCATAAGGACGCGCAGAAGTACATAGCCTGCTTCGAGACTCTGGCGCAGCTAGCCCTGCTCCAGATGGCGCACAGCCGCCTTGGCCATAAGTACCTTTCTTTCTCCATGCCTGCAAACTCCGACAACACCCCCACCGAAGCAGGAAGCAATAAGCCCCGTTCCACAGCCTGGCTCTTCCTTCGTCTGGTAGCCTCCTGGTCTCACGCACACTCTGTAGCCCTGCTAGTCTCCCACGTGTCAGGGAAGAAGAACGTATGGGCAGACGAGCTGAGCAGAGACAAGCTCGACAGGTTTCGCTCCAAGCCCTTAGCCTGCTTTAGGTTCACGCTGAGCCAGCTATGCCAGCCTGAAGGCATAACACTACACCCGCCCCACGCGAGGTGGAGGGAAAATTTTGTAGCCTGTACTATCTGAGAAGCTCCTGCGGGGAAGCAGCAAAACAATGACCTTTGCTTGCGAGCCCTCTGCGCAACAGTTCTGCTCTTTCAAGCGGACGCGCGAATGCCCCTGTCTGCTATGACCCAAGTCTCGCACAGCCTGCTTGGCCGCGATCCAAGCCCATTTCCAGCTGGACGTGCCTCGCCCGCCTGCCAGGTCCTCCTTTCACTGCTTAGGCACTCCCATCTCAGCCTTGTTTGAGCCGCAGCCTCAGTTTCAGCAACCCTCACACGGAAAGGGGTTCTCGGGGCAAGGCCGCAGCCTCCCGCAGGGACTGAGTCACTAAAGAGGGGGTAGAACGAAAGGGCAGGAGGGCTTGAAGCCTCGAGCCTTTCAAGCTCTCCTTTGCGCAACACTCAGAGCAACCCAAGGAAAAAAGGAGAAGTGCCTTCTGCTTCTTGTAGTGGAAAGTTTTGAGGCTAGGAGCAGTGCAAGCCCACAGAACGCTAAGATTTTTATTTTGGTCTCTTGTGTTTTGTGTGGTCTTGTGAATCTCGTGCATACCCGCTGCCACTACTGCTCCTAGGCCAAGACTGTAGCCGACTACAAGCCTTCTAGGTAGATCGCTTTCTACTTTACAAAACTTTTCCTGCCCTCCCAGCCCTGTTGCTAGATGATAAGCCCTCTAGTCCTGCCGCTCAGGTTCGAAGACGCAGTGAGCCTACTTCAGTTTTCAGCCTTGCTTTCAGTTTCACATTACGTCCTGTTTCAGCCCGCAGTCTCTACAGGACACCTTGCCAGCCTCATAGAGCAGCACCCATATGTGCCTGCTAAAAGCCCGCTGGCTTCAGGTGCTGGGGGCCCGCAGACCCCGCGCAAGCCTTCGCCGGGGCCCTACTGGAGTACCCACGTTAGTGCACGCTTGTGCTAACTCAAGCCTAACCTCATTAGGTTAGCCTGAGCCCGCTGAGTTCACTTCTTACCTCAGTTTCACCAAGCCTGGTTCAGCCCAGAATCCTCTGGTTCTTACATTTCACAGGGGGGGTAGAACGACAGCATTACGAACCCCGCCCGAACTCGAACTCGAATTCGAACTCCCCCCCCCGCACCAAAAAACAAGTGTATGCATATGCACATGAACTCGAACTCGAATTGGAACAGTTCCACCCTACCCGGGGTACGGTCTGGCATGGCTGGCACCTTAGGAAAGAGTAGAGCTGTGTGCGTAGCAAGGTGGTGCATTGCAATGGGGCCTTGTCTAGCAAATAAACTTGGCGGGGCATAGGACCTGTGCTTGCTTCCGTTATTCCCACTTAGTGAGCTGAGCCTGCCCTGGAATTCTGAGAACGGAAAAGGACTCACAAGCATCCAGTCAGGGAGCCGTTGAGCAGTGACTCCTGCAGCAAGATGCAGCTAGTAATTTTGGTGCCGGGCGTGATCCTCATTCCTTCTCAACAGGGTTGTCAACATTTCTTGGGTTTGTATGCTTTGTATGCCCGATTAGCAGACCAATCCCATCCAGCAGACTGCATATCTAGGCTGCGCATCTACTCACCGAGGATTGGAATTGTCATCCGTTTGCGGCTGGCTTCGGGGATGATAGCTCGGAGTGCAGGCCTGGTTGGCAAAATTTGCACATGTTCGAAAGGCAGCAGAGCAGAATCCGGCCATCTTGCAATCCAGCATTCCTGGATTTGAACCTGCGCCTCCCAGTCAATTCATAATGGGCGCCGCTTCTTCGCACGAAGTAGCAGGCGGGGAGAAGCCAGTTGATGCTAGAAATTGCGAAGCAGGGCCAGATCGCAGCTTTCATCGCTGTCGTTTGGGGAGCCGAGCGTCTCCCTCACTTCTGATGAGCAGTGCCACGTGCAAACCATGGCAGAAGAAATGCAGGCATTTCGGGAGAAGGCTTGGCAAGGGTTGGGGCATTCTATACTGGGGCTGAGGGCGCCAAACAAACATGTTGGATTGCTCGCCGCCTGCAGGTGGATGCTTACTTTGGTTGGGATGGTAAAGTTCTCACTGCGCAACAGAAGGAGTATCGGGCGGCTGCACAGGCGTGCTTAATGTCGCCGTGCCAAACAGCAGATTTGGTTTTCGTGTGGTTTCACGCAAGTTGAAGAATATGTAATGTGTAAAAGAGACACGAGAGTAAAACAGTCAATCGCGCCAACAGTCGTGTGCATGGTCTGATTTGCTTGCGGCAGGCAAGGTTGCTGGACGCTCGCGGCGGGCAACTAGTTGAGTATAGCAACGGGGTTTGGGCCCCTGCGTGTCGAGGCTTCACCTCTGTTGCGCTTGAGTTCATTGTCAGAGCACTCCGCCGAGCTCAGGCGTATTATGGGGTCATGTCCAGTGATGAACGGGGTGCCCCCCAGCGCAGCTTCCAGCCGGTAGCATTCATCATCAAAGTGATTCAGCTTGTGGGGGCGACGCGGTCTGGCTGCAATGGCAACTGCAAGACATCTTGTCCAAAAAACAGAGTTGAAGGCCAAGCGCTGGGTGCATGGCTTGAGCGAGCTCTGCAAGCCAATCCGCCATCAGTTCGATGAGCATCACAGGCTGCAAAGTTTGGGAAAGGGTCCGGGTCATGCATGCCTGTCCGTTGTGTGTTGGCCGCGTGTTGGCAGATGTCTTTTGTGCAACTGTGGGAAGCTTAGAAGCACGTGGCGTCGTTTGCGTACACTGTGCGCATGTGTGAACGTGGGGGCATGTCCATATGTAAGCGGCGTGCCAGGAACATCCTCAAGGTGTTCCATCGTTGGTCTGATGAGGACTTGAGTTTGAAGCAGCAGCCTTCACTTTGTGTCCGCGATGCGTTTATCTGCGCTGTGGATGGCAAGTTGCAGCAACTGAAGAAGGATGCACGACACGGGTGTTATGTTTCCATCCCCACTCAGTTACTCTTCCAACCATGCACCGAATCCAGGCGTCGCTCTGCCGGTATCCTCTTGTCGGCGTTTGCGGGAGCGATAGCCTGAAAGTTTTGCTGGACCAATGTGCACTCGTCGCTGCACATGCTCGGCAGCCTGACATCCTGCGCATGGTAGTCGGGCCAGAACAAGACGGGAAGACTTTGATCTTCGTGGGCTATATGCGCGCAGTGTTCGGTTCCGGTTTTGGATGCGCGCCCTGCACTATGCTGCAGACCGAGCGAGAGTTTCAGCAGCAAAGGGCCAACTTCATTCAGTTACATGGTCTTTGATGAGTGTCGGCGTGAGCAGGGGTTGGTGCAGGATCTGGTCAAGGTCTTCGTAGGTGGCGGTTGGCTGCCCCTCTGCCGCAACCATGTGTCAGAGACAAAGTACGACCATTGGTCATACGCGGGCAAGGTGTGGTGTCTGAATGTGGGCGACATACCGCATCTTCCCACAGCCGAGGAGATTTGCCACGCCAGGAGGTTTCGGTGCACCTTCATGCGGAGCCACTTCACTTGCAACGGTGCAGAAGTGGCTGCAGAGCGCAAGATCCTCCGGGCAGATCCGGGCGCCAAAGCTTTCATGTCCTCTGGGGAAGCAGTGTGGTGTTTCTACCGTGATTTCTTGTTTCCGCATTTGTTTCCAAGGAATTAGTTGAAGGAGTGGAACGTTGCAAGGCCAGCATGTGTTGTAAACTACAGCATGTAAAACTTTCACAGACCAGCAGACGCTGTCATTTATAGCAGTTGAAGCATTCCAAAACAAGCAAATCCTGCCATTTGCAAAACTTGCTATGTTCCAAGACCAGCAAACGCAGTAAGTTACAGCTTGTGAAGCATTCCAAGACCAGCGTATACTGTAATTGCTGTGGTGTACAGCCCTTGGACGTTCCAAAACCAGCATACGTTGTAAATTACAGCATGTAAAGCTTTCCAAAACCAGCAGACACCATAATTTACAGCGCTCAAAGCATTCCAAGACCAGCAAACGTTATAATTGAAACGCTACAGTTTACAGCGTTTGAAACGTTCCAAAACCAGCAAATGCTGTAACTTGCAGCATCGGAGATGCTCCAAGACCAGCAAATGCTGTAATTTGCAGCATTTGAGACGTTCCGAGACTTTGCTGTAGTTTGCAGCGTTTGAAGCATTCCAAGGCCGGCAAATGGTGTAATTCACAGCATCTGACACGTGCCAAAACTGGCGAATGCTGTAATTTACAGCATTTGAAGCGTTCGAAGACCACAAAGGAGCGAGCCACACTTTTGAAAAAAAAAAAAACAAATCTCCGCCGTTTTAGGTTTTCGGGTTTAATCAATGCAGTCAGCGCTTGCTTTTCAAGGCTTTGTTGGGTTCAAGGGTTGGTTTGTCCCTGGTTACGTTCTTTTGGGCAAAGGTCTACCTCTTCTTTTCAACTAGGTCTTAGCAGGGAAGAAGGGAATAGAATCCCTACATAATGACTATATATTATATTCCCTTATAAGATTCGCTGCCTTTCAGGTGGTGGTTCCAACAAATGGGGGGCCTGGGGGAGCCCCTGTAAGAGAGCCTACGAAGGAATAGAATTTCAGTGGTATATATGCATGTTATGTATATATAGATATACATATATATATATACACATACATATACGTATATATATATATATAAAGGGGCTTCACTCCTCTGTTGAAATGCTACATCTCACATATCTCGAAAAGAATACACGAGCGCGTAGGTCAAGCTTCGAATCCTAGGAGGGCCTACCACCCGAAGCGGTTCAGGGTTTTAGGGTTTGGGGTTGAAGGTTTAGCCTTAAGCCCTAACCCAATTCCATAAACTTGAAGGTTGGAGCCTGATATTCCTCTACCCCAAACCACCAAATTCTAATCAGCTTAGTCACCCAACCCTCCCACCCTCCCCCAATTTAGTACAATTGTTTCTTAGAGAGAATATTTCTTTTCAGGCGAGCCGGGTAGTCATCATTACGGGGAGGTGATTGCTTTGGCCCTAGAAGCCCCAAAACCCGAAAACCTAAAACCCTAACCCCTAAAGCGCTCAGTCCCCTCAATTCCAAACCCCTAAAACCCCCAAAGCCCTAAACCCCCAAAAGCCCTAAAACCCTAAACGCTAGAAAAACCATAGAACACGTAAAGCCCTGATCAAGCCCTAAAGCCGGCATAATGAGGCATACCTTTCTCCGGAGTCTTAGCTTACAGCTCCCAGCACCGACCGCACACATTGCTCTTGCCCAGGAGTTGGATGCTTAAGGGTTTGGCGTTTAGGGTGTTGAGTTTGGGGCTTAAGGTTTTGGACTTTGGGGTTTAGGGTTTGTTGTTTTGAGTTTCGTGTTTTAAGATTTAGCATTAACTTCTGTTTTTTTTTGGGGGGGTACTGTAGCTAATATCGGAGTTATTACAGGGCCTTTCTCCTGAGGGTAACGGTTCTTAAAGGGTTTTAATTAAAGCCCATTCGCTATTGTGGTAATTGTTACAGTAAGGGGGAACTGCCCGAAATACGGAGGATTGTGTGGGGAATTTTTGACTTGCGGGCATTTGGGGTCTGGTGGTTGGAGAGTTGAGATTCACGATTTCAGGTTTCAGGACAGTGTTTTGAGGATGAACTACCCTAAAGCGTAAGCCCTAAACCCTATGGGGTCAAGGATGCCAGTTTGAAGCTCTTAAAATGTATTCTTTGGCTTCTTCTTGTTGGTTGTCAGGCAGGCATGGAAGAGTGGATACCTATAGTAGCCCCCATGTGAAGGGTTCAGGGCTTAGGGGTCTAAACTCTTCAAAGGGGCTTGATAGGCCTCTTAAGGGGGATGCTAGGAGTTTAGACTACAGCTCATGTAGTCCCCAAGAAAGGAGGACTTGCCACCGTTTTCCACATTCCTTCAGCCCTAAACCCTAAGAAGTGAAGGATGTGATGATTAACCCTACTCCATCAAGGACAAAGTACCTCCGCCTGGAAGGTCTTTAGCCTTGCAACACTTAGGGTCTATGGTTTGGGCTATGGGTTCAGCATCTCAAGTCCGAGCATTCACTTGTTAAGCAGCGTTATCAAATAATGGACATATACCCACCCGCCCATGGGATCCCACATCGATAAGAAACCTATACCCTAAACTCTAAATCTTGAGCTCTAAAGACTAAGCTCTGAACCCTGCACTCTAAGCTCTGAACCCTAAATTAACTTTAAGCCTTGAACCCCAAACTCTAAGCCCTGAACCTTAAATTCTAAGCCCCGAAACCTACACTCTAAGCCCTGAAGCCTAAACTCTAAGCCCCGAACCTTACACTCTAAGCCCTGAAGCCTGAAGCCTAAACTCAAAGCCAAGAACTCTCAACTCTAAGCCCTGAACCCTAAGCTCTAAGCCCTGAACCTGAACTCTTGGACCTCGGGCCTCTAGCCTCAGGCCCTGGGGTATGACCCATGACCTTGCCCAGCAAGAAAATGACGTTGCCCAGTAAGAAAATGACCTTGCCGAGTAAGCCATTAGCATTTAAATTACATATGATACGAAAGAGATGTTTAGGGTTAAGGAATTAGGGTTATGAGTTTCGGGTTATGGGTTAGAAATGATCAAGGGTTTTGGGGTTAGGTTTGTTCTGGGCAAACGTTTCTTTTTTTCTCACACTCCCGCCCTCGAACTATTGAATCTACACCAAATATGTTTCCCAACCAAATTGAGATCCTAGAAGCAATTTCTAAGTGGGGCTATTGCAGGGGGCAAGGACTGAACACTACGTCCCCAACCTAAACCCTGGAACCCAACACCCTCAAATCTCAAACCTTCACCCCACACACTTTGCCACAACCCCCGAACCCAAAGCTTGGGTTTTCTGGAGGAGAAGACGCTTATCTCAAAAGACTCATATACCATGAACTCCGAGTGGAAGAGGCCGGCCGGCAGCCGTTTGAACTGCAAACTTCACTCCCGGCCTTTGGGGGATTTAGGGGTTTTCGGTTTGTTTTTTCAGGGTTTAGGGTTTTAGGGTATCGGGTTTGGGGGGGGGTGCGCGGCCTCTTCACTCTGTACCCTCCATCACTTGGGGCTCTTGGACGATAGCAGTTGTCACAACGGCTGTCTGGGGCTTCTGTGGAAGAGTCCCTAAGCCCTACACCCTAAGGCCCAAATGAGCTATAGTCTGAACTCCTTAAAGGGGGTTATGTAGTGATTATATAGGGGAGGATTATGGGGGTTATCAAGGGGGCTACTAGGAGTTTGGACTATGGCTCAAACGAGAGCTTGGAATGGTAAACCTGGACTCCCTTCTTTAAATCCAGGATTCAATGCTGTCACGCTTGAAGGTTGGGGGCTTGAAGCCTAAACTCTCGCATCTCAAATCAGAAGCCACAAATGAAACAAGAACTATTCAACACTCCTACTTACGGGGGTTAGTCAGTAAGCCCGAAACCTTAAGTGCTAAATCCTAAACCCTGAAACCTAAGCCTTCAACCCTAAGCCCTAAATCCTAAACCCGAAATCCTGAACCCTGAGCCCTAAACCCCCAGACCCAACTCGGACCATTAAACTTCAGTAGCGCGGGGAGTTCAAGTCGAGGCTGACTCAGCATGGATTTCACCGCCTGGGGCGCAGCGAATACTTGGAGCTCTACAAGTATGGGGAAAATCGTGTTTCCGAGGAGGAAGCGCTGGGTTTAGGAATTAGGGTTTGATTGAGGGCATGAGGGAATCCCATTTATCCCCATGGGCCGTTTGTGTCTGATAACTGATATCACAACATCTTTAAGCACCTGAACCCTAAACCCATTTTTTATCTAGGGCTTGCCTTAAGCCAGCTGGAAGGCTTAGGATTGGTCTTGCTCTTCGTTTTTGGAATCGGAGTGTTCTGAAGTGAATGCAACAACCATAAACCCTATACATGCTAAACCCTAAACAAAAGCCCCGGACGAGGAATATGGGGGGTGGTTGATGGTTGCAAGTGTCGTTTTGCGACATTCCCAGATCCCCACTTCATCTGAGGGTTGAGTATCTCGTGCTCAAAGCGCCTGGGCATTTTGTGAAGGGCTTAGGTGGCAGCTTCCGTGTTTCTGAAGGTTAAGAGTTTGTGTCGCTGAAGGTTTTGATGGACATCTTGCGCTTAGGGACCCTAAATCCCCAATAGTAGTTTCCATGGTAGTTTCCATGTATTTTCCATTAACCCAATATATCCCCCATATAACCCTACTTGCCTGAAGGTAGGGCCTGGAAAAGATCCAACCTCCTCTCTAGCACAAGTATTATCCCCTTCGGGTTCTCCACGTCCTTGCAGTATGCATGGAGGGGAGTTGAAGTGCTGCATTGACGAAGATCCTACACCTCAAGAACTATGCTAGATTCAGTGCTGCTGCTCCTGTTTCTTCATGCAGTACTACCTAGGGTGTAGTTGCAGGGCTTGGGCAAAAAGCTAGATCTCAAACATGGTCAGGTGATGACAGCAGTCGAACAGCCGCTGGTTGTCCTTGGCAGGCGTTTTGATGATCTGCACTTTGTTCCCGACGTGTGTATTCACCGTCTTCAAAAGGCTTAAGAGAGATCATTGTGCATCAGGGTTTAGGGTTTAGGGTTCCGTTTTTATGCGCTCATTAGGTGGTGCACGGGAATTTTGAGAATGGGGCCTTGGTGGATGCAACTTCTTTGTCGTCAACAAGGTTATGAGGGGATAACGTGTAGAAATTGGGTTGCTACCATAGTCTACTGGCTGGCACATCCTTGGCCATTGGGAATGCTGTCCTCGACCCCAAGCCCGAAACCCTAAATCCCACTGCGCCTGAACTAAACCCTAAACCATAAACCAAAATACTGTACGAAGAGGCAATGGGAATCCCCGAATACCCTGGGGGGATGATCTAGTGGATTACATATCGGAGTGTTTTTTGTGGGTTTAGGGCTCAGGGTGCGTTATTAAGGGGGACATTAGGAGATAAGGCTATGGCTCATATGTTGGGATGGATTTTAACACTCGAGCCATCCCATCCCATGCGGACGGCTTGCAGAATTCATGTTTTAGGGCTATGCTCTCGGACTACGCAGCTGCCAGGACTCAGCACACAGGCCTTTGGATTAAAACTGGCAGGAGGGCGAAATTCCCAAACCCCCATGCTAGGAGGCACGCTGAGCGCCTATTGGATCGTAGAAGTTGATTCTGTGGTAAGCGGATGCACCCAGACATGGACGTTATCATGGTTTGGGCATGGATGCTCTGGGAAGCAGACGTCTCTCTAGTAGCTGCCCGAGCCACACATGCTGCCAGACGATGCAATGCTGGGTCGCGGGTCACCTGAGCATGGGGCGCAGTTGCCCAAATTTATAATTAAGCGCAGTTTCGGTATAGCGCGCAGACTAGCGCTCAGGTACTGAACACTAGAGTACGGGAGACCACCCGTAAAGTGCGTCCAGGCGGAGGGTTAAACCCCGAAGCTCCATCCTCCCTAAACCCTAAAACCACAACCTCCCTAAACCCTAAACCCTATCATCCCTAAAACCCCAAGCCTTATAATGCCTAAGCCAAGGAATTTGGATTGCTCAAATCGTGGTTGGCTGAGAAATTTGGGGTCCGATCTCCTCTTCAGCGGTGGCGCAGTTTGCAGGACTCACCATGCCTGTTTGCTAAGCTATCCTATCTGCTGGGTTGCTGCTGAAGAACGTACATTATGTTACCATAATATGGGTACATAGCAGATACTGCATTGTACTATATTCCTGCACTGTCAGATACCCTTCAATAGATTCGAGCAGTATCTTCAAGTCGGGCCTTATGGTCGCAAGTTGTCCAGTGTACCGTAAGATTCCATCCCGTTTTGGCTTTGGCACTTGATAAGAGGAGCGTGATTTTACTTGGTCGAACCAACAAAAGCATTCCTCCTATGCTTATACAGGAAGTGGCGCTGAGAATTAGCAATCTTGGCGATACTTCATAATCATGTCGTACTCCACACGGTCTGCATGTAAGGCTGTTGCCAACTTGGAAGTACAGCATGCTCTCTGCATGTTGCGTTGGTCTGCAATTGCTTTGTTACGGCATCGCGCCACGTGTTTGGCCCTACATCAGCAACAACATCTCTGTCTCGGCTCTCACCTTGTGCCCCTTTTTTGAGGCTGTGTACTTGTAACACGAGCGTTGGGTCCCTGAATGAGACCATCATGGGGCTTCAGAATATTGGAATGGTTGGGTTGTCCTCTTTTCGGACTTTCTGTGGGACACCACATGGGGGCATAGATTGCAGGATTTTGGTGAGTTAAACGAAGGTATTCAGGGTTCACACAGAGCGTTCGCAGGAATTCATTCTGCATTACACCCGCCCTGCAATTGGTGGATGACGATTTGGTGTCCGATTATGACTTGGCGCTGATTCTGAAGTCCTTGGTTGATAGTGGGCAGACGAGCCACAGCTTCGTCACACCGGTAGGGCGGGCTGTGCTGGAGATTGCTGATGAAAGATCAAAATATGTGCGCCGGCTGCACGCCCTGAAAGATACGCTCTATGTCTTCGTGTTGTTCATCATGGGGGATGCGCTCCGCCGAAAGGCCCTCTGTCCAGACTGGGCCATTTGGACATTTATGGCTTTGGCAATCTTAGTGGCATTCAACTTCCTGAGCAAGATGATCTTGGAACTCTCTTTCTTCGTTTCCTCAGATAAGAGTCTTTGATGAGCAGTTGGTGGTCTCATATTCAAGTCCTCTTTTTGGTTTACAGGGCCTACGTTATCCTAAGCCCAAAGCTCTGAAAGCCTAAACCTTTAACCTTCAAACCCTATAAACCTGAACCCGTAAGCCTGAAGCCTGAACCTCAAATCTTACTGGTTCTCAGTACGGAATAAGGGAATAAAGCCCGTGTATAATCCCAATATAGTTTATTCCCTCATTCCCTACTATAGACCCCGCCCGTAAGTAAAGCCCAAAGCTCTTCGAATGCTAAGACAACCCAGGAATGCTTGGGCTGGATTCCGCGCAGCATTCCTCAAGCATACGACCACTTGGAATCTGGGGTGTTCTTGTTATGTAGTCTAGACGCCTTCAAGCTAGGATTGTTTAGTGCGTTACATAGGTGGCTTTTGTGGGAGTTATTAAGAGGGATAGTAGGAGTTTAGACTATGTTTCATTTAGAGCTGAGAATGTTCAGAGTTTATGTTCAGTTTGGTGCATTTTCTGAACCCAAAGCTTCTCGGAAATGAGCCGTCTCCTTCATCTTCCTATAGACCCTAAACCCTAACTCTCTGAAACTCAAACCCTATCTCAACTACAAAATGCCAGGAATCTGCTGGTTGTGTGTTCGGAAGTCTTCTCCATCTGGGTCACTCTCAGGTTTGTGCCTGGGACATGAACAGTGGCCATTAATGGTATGAACTGTAGTCTAAACTCCTTAAAGGTGGGTATATAGGGGATAATAGAGGGGAGGATTCTAGGGGTTATTAAGGGGAATACTAAGAGTGTAGCTAGCCGCATCAAGTCACGAAAGCTTCCTGGAAGGGAGCTTCGTTTTATACCTCAAAACGTGATCCTGGGGGGGGGTGCGGGAATTTAGCCTGGTGTTTTGAGCTGCCCTGCACCACTGGCTGGATTCGCCCGTGTTGGCTCGGAGGGCTTGTTGAGGATTCTTGGGTTGAGAGATCTTGGGGATCTTGGGGTGGTCTCGGGGGATCTTGGGAGGTCTTGGAGGGATCTTGGAGAGCTCTTTTTTGGATGGTCTTCTGGTTGTATATCGTCGTCTCTTCACATCCTGTGTCGCCACTCCTGTCCATTATTGAGCTTCCGTCCCAGCCACCAGTTTAGGTAGTATTAAAAGGAAACGATTCCTTGGCAGGATAGGACCACCAACCAAGCGCACGTCTGAGAGCGTTCAAACGAAAGAAGCCCCCACAGGCGAGCGCAATTCCGAGGACGCTAAACGCCAGAGCCGCGCGCGGGCCCGCGCACACATACGCTTGTGTATCCATCCACAGCCCAAGTCAGTTTGTGTTGACCAAGCGTAGCTTGGTATATCTGAAGAGCATCAAGCTCTTACGGAGGTCCGTCAATCTGGGACTCAAGGCTCATCAAGTTGTTTTTAAAGTTCTTCCCCGCTGTCTCATCTGTCTGGCCACCATTGGAAGCAACACACTTGAGGGTAGTTTGGGCTGGCCTTCTTTGCAGGTA
>CAJNIZ010045774.1:0-11547 GCA_905231905.1 Symbiodinium pilosum | reverse complement strand
GTACACGCGATCATATGCATATACATACGCACCAGATGCAGCTGATGCCAACTTGACCTCGCGCAACGTGCTCGTCGTTTCGCCGCGGCATGTGGTCTCAAGAGTTTGCACTCCTTTATACACGTCTTCTTATATCGCCGGGCGACGCTATCCTAATAATCTCTCATTCCTTTAACTGGCATGTTATCACCATCTTTCAAGCACTCTGGAGGATTAGTATACGGTGAGCACTACAGCATGCTTACTGGCTGGTAGGAGGGAATGGATCGTTATCGTGATCCGCTCCTTGAATCTTGACCTAAAACACCACCAAGTAGGGTGTGGCTCAGGTTCTTGGGGATTTCGACCTGAGCGAACTCGAAGGTCTCAGTGACCACGTCACGGCGCGTCTGGACGGGCTTAGGGTCAAACTGGGATTTCGTCACTCATAGGAGAAACGATCATCGTAACAGCAAGATTTGTTGAGATGAAGAATTAACTGATGTTGCTGGAGGTTTTCCGGCATGAGGCCTATAAACTCTCATCGCACTACCATTTTTTGACGCCCAACTGGACTTAATCCGGCGTAGCAATACCCAACTGTTGCCCTTAAATGTGGGCGTTGGAGCATTTCACTGCGAACAAAAGTTGTGACATTGGGCTGGCTACAGCACGGCCCTCCATCTGCAATGTAGCCCAGTTCTCTTGCCGCAGCAAGACTTAGTTTACAGAACCTGAACCACCACAACCTACCCAGCTGTGCTATAACTTTGACTGATCACTTGCATTTTTGTGCAAATTACAGCCTGCGAGGTGCTTGATGGGGTATGCAAAAATTAAAAGCTACAGAAAGTCTAGCTTTGTTGGCAGATCACTTGCCTTGGCTTTATGCGTTAGTGGCCAAGCCCAAGAAGGCGCATGCCCATGAACTGGGCTGAGGCAGGTTGGATCTTCTCATTTGCGTTTTTTGATCAATACCAGGCTTGTCCCAAGATATTGAACCCTAAAGCCTAAACCCTGAACCCTAAACGTTGAACCCTAAACCCTAAACCCTTAACATCTTCAGCCCTAAGCCATTCTATTCTGGCAGATTGTGAGGGGAAAGCAGCCCAGATCCCAGAGGATCCCAAGACGAACAAGATCACCGGCACGGTCGATGTTAACTCAGACGAGTGGGCGCCAAAGTATCACAGGATTTAGGGTTTTGGGCTTAACTTACGGGAGATCAGTATGGAATGAGGGAACATTAATCCTAAACCCGACCCTAAGCCCGAAGCCCTAAACCCTTAGCCTGTTACCATGGGGTCCACAACTACCCCCCACTATACTACCCCGCCTAGGTTCCCCCTTCGATTACGGTTATCTAGGAAAAAATTGCCTATTAAGGCTAACAACGGGGGAAGTAGAGCGGTCAGGGAAACCCATGAGAGAATATGTGGGGTATATATGAGGATTAGACAATTTGTAAACCAATTGCTAGCAAGGTAAGCAAGGGTCTGGAGCCCAGATCCTTCGTGGATCTCTCAGGCATGGGATGTTAGGGTCTTTATTAAGGTTAGTATGAGAAGATTATGGTGGGGAGGGCGGGGGGGAAGGGCTATTTGATAGGAATTGTGTTGCGAAACTGCCATGTCTTGAATGCTCTTGGGCAAGAGCATCATGAGCAGGACCATCCGGTATGAGTTTGTGATCTTAACGTTGGTGATCACAGTGGTGGTCATGAACGTCTACGTGGGTCTCTTGGGGGAACTGTATCACAAAGCAGAACGCCGGTGCAGGCGGATTGCCAGCCTTCTGGTGATTTTTGTTGTTTTGATTTTCACGGATTAGAATTTGTTCCTTCATTTCGTATATGTGTCTTTCCCCCAGAGAGTCCAGCTACCAAATCCTGGAGCACATTCAGGTGAGTCACTTTATCAACATGGGCTATGGAGGGTCTTTAAGTACTCCTCAAGTTTTCCATTCTATTGCACGACATTGGTGTTCTCCCTTACCTGGACCCCAGAAGTAGGTGAAATACTGGCCCAAAACCCCTAACAGTAGCCCAAAATCAAAAGGTCATTATTCTACCTACTTTTGGGGTTCAGGTACTTAGGTCTGCTTAGTTGATCTTGCGCAGGGCCACGGCAGGCCTGAATCGGGGAAACCTCTTCAGACCCAAATGAGGTATAGCCTACATTCCTTAAAGGGGGGTTATATAGGGAATTATATAGGGAACCACAAAAAGGGGTTATTAAGGATAAAGCTCAAATGATCGCAGGGTTCGTCACCTCACTGTAGCCACTCAAGGTGCAGGCACTAAGAACCTAGCCATTGAACTTTCTTAAGACTAGCTACCAAATGATCAAACAGAGAAGTGCTCGGGTCTAGATGCTTCCTTGTCCCTCTTCCACATCCTTGTGGTCATTTCGGGTTACCGTCTCTTGGCTTAAGGGTCTTGTATACAGTCACAGTACGCATAGCCAGCTTCCCTAAACCCAATAGACCCAACATCCATTGTTCTCCGCGATGCTTGCCGCATCCCACATGCCTAGGTCTACCTGGTCTCTAGCGATGTATCCCAAGCGTGGTACTATTCGTCCCATACAGTAGGTTATATAAGGTAGTGGGAACTACTACAAGGGTTATTAAGGGGAATACTAGCAGTTTAGACTATGGCTCAGTTGGTCCTGAAAACCCATTCCCCCCTCCCTACTTAACCAAACCTTCTTGCAGGCAGCTCTACAACAACTATCGTGCCTCGTGCGCGTACCGCCACATGTGTGAGCGGCATGCCTTCTTAAAAATCGCCTGCTATATCTGCAGCAGCTCCGACAAGGAGAAGAAGCAGGTGCCTAAACGTTTGTACTTAGGGTTCAGGATTTTCGGCTTTGGGGGTTTGGGTTACTCTGGGCTTGGAGTTTGAGGGTTTCGGGCGTCAGGGTTACACCGCAAGGATCAGTGTGATCGTTGGCTTTTTGGCTCTGTGTGCAGTATGTGCATCTGCTCAGTTTTCTGGGGCATACTGCGTTATTATAAGTTATTTTGTAAACCCTAGACCTCAAACAGCCTCAAACCCTAGACCCTCAACCCGCTAAAGCTTCGACCGTAGAACAAGGTTTATGCAAGTCTTGGCGGGATTCAGAACGGAGAGTTGAACAGATCTCTCAGCTGGCAGCACTCAGAAAACAGAGAGGGTATCGCCATTTTGCCAGACTGGTGTTGGATTCTGTTCCATTCCCAGAGAGCCCAATACCTTAAGGATTATACCCTAAATGGTACTAGGGTCCATCATATGATTTATGCCATATTCTTTAATTAAGGGTTTTGGGCACCTTGGGTTGTTTGTTTTTGATTCAGAATGGCCAAGCGGATAGAGTCCTAGATGATGTTCGTTCTTTACATCAAAGCCTGTCCGTGTTCTTATCAGTTTAGATCCAGTCCCTGTTCTAAGATCATTTTCCGGGACTTGTTAAGGTCGGGCGTTACCACTCACGAAGCCCCAGGCCCAGATCCTGCAGTACGAAAGGAGGTTGTATGGCCTTGTCCATGGGTTCCACTTCTACCATTCCCGCATGTCAACTCCTTCCTTTAAGATGAACCCTAATCCGCAAGTAACTTTAATGAAGGGGACCCAAGGGGGCACGAGAGACTTATGCACAAATTCTCGAGAAGGTCTTATACGCTGGAGCTGTTTGAAGTCCTGAGCTATCAAACATACTGGACGGAAAATGCCACAGGCTTCCCAATCACCGTTGAACTTGCTTTTCAATATAGGGGTTATATAGGGCAACATTATATTATATAGAGATAATGGCAAAGAAAATTCAAGCTACTATAATGGGTTTAGGGTAAACCCTGATGCTTGCCAGGTGGGACTTTATTGGCTCAGCTACAGCAAGTCACGGCTGCTTGACGAAGACGACGGCGACGACTGAGTGGTGAGGGTTTAGGGTTTGCGAGGTTTAGGGCTTAGGGTTTTCGGCGGTGTAGGGTTGAAAGGTGTAGAGGGTTTAGGGTTTATGCTTTAGGGTCAGGGCCTGAGGGCCTAAAGAATCATGCGCTTAATTGAGGGTTTAGGGTTTACATAACTACCAATATGATGGTTCTAGAGGTTCCTTGTACAAGTATGGCAAAGTGTACTTCAAATAGACCTCCAAAGGATGTTGGTAATTATCCAGGCCCTGACATTAGGGCCTCTGAAGCCGGAAGCTGGCTTTTGCCGGGGAAATGTTGACTTCCACGGGAGGCTGAGGTGGAAGTTCGGAATATGATGGGTTCGGTTCGAGATTTAGGGTTTGAAGGTTTAGGGCTTCGGGGTTAGGGGATTAGGGTTTAGGATAAAATGTGTCGAAGAATACAAAAAAGTGTTCAGGTAGGCCTCCGCGCAAAACACCTTGCGCGATGCCTCAGGAGCCACTGCTTCAGGAGCCCGGAAGCACATTGCTCTTCCCAGTATTCGCCAGCATGTTTTTTGAACATAATTAGACAGGATGATTGTCCTTCCTATTCTCATTGCTGCTCCTTTTAAATCATTACGCTATGAAGTTTGTGGCTAATAAGGGAGGTCGACCCTATACCCCAAACCCTGCTGGAATTAGACTTCGGGACTGAAGAACAGCTAGGCATGAGATAAGCTGCCCTTGTGCTTAGTTAGTTGGGAATTTAGGAGCAGAGCATGGGCAACATGGAGGGGTTGTTGTAGAAACCAGCTAGGGGCTCAAGTTCTTGGATACCGAGGGAAGGATGTCCATTCTCTTGCAGAACAACAGGACTCTTAAAACGTACCCCTAGCTCCTGATTGTTCCTACTAGCAAGTTGGGGGCTTGGCCTATGCAAGCCCCATATGCAGTTCACAGGCCGAAAGACCTACGCATGACGTTGACTTGCAATTTCGTGGGCTTCGGCGGACATAAGGGCTCACTATGTGGCAGTAGCATTTAGAAACTTAACTTAACATGATTCTAATATCCAAGACTGTACTTACTGGGAGGTCGTGGCTGAAGGCTTGAGGCTGCAGATTTCGGAGTGTCCAGATGCTCAGGGAAGGTTTGCTTGCGGTCAGAATCCAAAAGGACGCGCTGACGAATTCACAGGCCTGGGTTCCGCCCTAGGCAGCATCAGGTAGCAGGATGATCTTGTGACCGCCCCCTGAAACTGAAAATCCCTTGCTGACAAGCGCTCTGCCAGAAAAGATGCCGTGGCCAAGAGCAGGAAAGCTACCAGCTGCTAATCCTTTATGTGTGAGATTCTGCAGCTGGAAATCGTGAATCTCCGGGTGAAGCCGAAGAACAACTCTGCATGCTTCGAAGAACTTCGGACGACATGGCATCTTGGCCCGATGAAAAAAATTAATCGTTGCCTCCAGTAAATGGCGCTCAACAACTGGTAGCTCGATGCCGTTCTGGACATGGCGCGCCTGACAGTGGACAGGCAAAACTTCGAAGAGCAATGCGTATTTCTACACAATTTGACCTATCTCGCCCGCGCCAAGACAATTAACGTGCTCAGGGTGAAGAACAAATATTCGCATCTGGACAGAAGGTGGCTGGTGTGATGTGGTGATCAACTTTGCCACGGAACGTCACGTGTGCGAGTTGCAGGTGACACACCACAAGTTCGCGTCACTGCGGAGGGAAGTTGGGCCACTCAGATTACTCCCGCTACTGCGCAGCAGCGGCAATCCTGGAGTGCCGTTCGCGGCCTTGATGGCTTTAACTCTAACATCGCTTTGCTTTCCGAGTTTCGCCCTGGAGGACGCTGCGGGCAATCCGTCAAACAACTTTGCGTTATGCGGGATGCTTGCTATGTGTTTTCAGCTCCTCCATGGCACAGGGAAGGCACAGAATCATGGATTGCACCCATCCATTTAAGATTGAAAAACACAACAGGCCTGCATTGAGGTTCTCGAACACCCCAGGCAGCTTCTTGTAAAACTCTTCTAGCGCTCCAATACGTTTGAGGGCTGAGGGCTGAGGGGGTTTAACTTTCAGCTGCGCGAGCTCTGGAGCGGTGATGGCTATGGATTGATCTTCCTCATGTCTGGTTAGGAGTGGGAAATGAGTCCATATAGTGATCTCCTCGCCCAAACAATAAACTTCCCCCTGTAATGTGGCACTGTTGTATATTAGGGTGAGTATTTAGTATTAGGGGTGCGTGGGGGGTGTTTCCTGTCAGGGGTGGAGGGCTAGGTCCAGTTACTTCCTACAAGAGTTTGTATCATCCATTCCCACATTCCCTACCCATCATGAGAATGCCAGATATCAAGTATCTGGGCGCCAAAGCTGTGTCCGCCGGCCTAACCTCCTGAGACTTCAAGAAACTTTGGGTTTAGGATTTAAGGGTTTAAGGTTCCTTCAGCCATTTTAGGAGTGTGACCAACAGGGCCATGTTTTTCATAACTTGGGCCCTCATAGGAGCCCCTCTATTCTCCCCAACATGCACAAATTCTTCTCCATGCCTTCATCCCTTGCCAACCAGCAAAAGAGGGTTAGTGCTAGCGGTCCTATAATTACCGGCAGTTAGTTTCGCAGCTACAGAATGTGATGATCCAGGGTTTCCCATTGCCTCCATAAGAACCCCCCCCCATTTTTCAGGCCATCCTGACCTTAGATTAGAAGCCAAGGACCCTTGGACGTGTAAATTGTCAGTCTTGCAGTTGGAGGGTTTTCACTGGCGGCTCGGCATGGACTGATGTTTTGCATGTGCTTCGTCCGGCTGCAAAGTAGCTGGATTGTGGCATCCCATGTCAGGGAATGGAGGCAGTATGGACTTGGATCCTCTGCATGCAAGTTACCGGGCACAAAACATGGGTTGGACTTCATTGAGGCTCATTAGGGTTTAAGGTAGAGCATCAAATGAAAAAATAAAATAGAAATGAAATGGAAACTACTATTTGCCATTTGGTGTTTAGTTTAGGGCTCAGAGCCTTTAGTAAAATGTGCTACACCAGGCATGGGTGGCGCCTTAGCTCGCAGCTGCCGTTTCGACTCAATTTGCTTTGCCCACGAAGATAGGCATATGCTTCACTGTTCGGATAGGTTTCTGACTGACGTTAAGCTTTGGGGTTAGGGGTTTAGGGTTTCACCACCACCACCAGCCCCGCCACCACCACGTCCCCCACCACTATCATCACCCCCAGCGCATTCTTCAAGCTTCGAATTGCCACAACATGTCGTTGCGTTGGGTCAAGCTCCAATAATATCTGCTTCTTGATTTGTCGAGTTCAAAATGCTCATTGGCAGCTTGTAAAGGTTGTTATATTGAGTACTGTCATCATATGGGTTAATTCATGGAAACCCAAATGCGAAATAACATGGAAGTGAAATGCAAACTGGGATTCTACATCGGTTTATAGGGATTATAGCTTTCAACAATTCCTTTTCTGGATCTACCCATTTATAGAAACTGCCACTTACATAGATTTACATAGATGAACTCCTCCCCGACGCCTTCTTTTGAGCTAGATACCTCGAGACCATTGGATTTTTTGACAGTCCTTTTCCGATCACCGAAAAATTGAAGACACTGCAAGCCGTCTTTTTTTTGGGTTTAGGGTTGGAGTTTGACTCCTGGGGTCAAAAACTACACAAGTATAAAGGTTGTATGCGGGTGTGATGGGGACATTGTCCCAATAATGGAGACTCCACTGGAAGGGGAAATGGAAAATGACAATGGGGTTCTATACTGTTTAGAGGGAATAAATAGGCTTTCCAACATTAGCAGTCTTTTGTTTTTGGGGGGGGGCAGATTGAGGATAATAATTCGTTTTTGGTGCCTACATTGGGGTTCACTTGTTTAGGGAAGCTACTAAATGCATTTGGCTGACCGCTATGGCTCGAAAAGTCCGTCCGTGACTATTAATTTTCGTTGCCGTTAGGGCACCATGATTGAAGCAATGAAGCGTCCTGCTTCACGCACATGGAGGTGACTTTGTCTCCAAATAGAACACCCGCAGAAAGACTTGCATGTTTGGTCCTACGCGCCGCAAGAAAAAAGCCCTGATAAACAGAATCAAAGCGCGCAAAAAAAAAAGACCTTTGATTCTGAACTATGGGGGAGTAGGATTCAGCACAACTGCCTATCCTAAGCGTTGTAAGGGTTGCAAGCATAGCATGCTGGAGTGCATGTGGTCTTCGGACCACCCTAAACCCTAAACCCAGGCACTTCTCCTTGTTGCTGCTGCTGGCGCTCATCAATGAAGCAATGACCTTCAAGGCCTGATCTGGCCCAAGACCCTAAGCCCAAAATCCTGTCAAAGATCTCCGAACCGCAGAACCCCAAAGCCCTAAAATCTAAACTTTAAACTCTAAACCCTAAAGCCCCAGATCCCCAAAGCCCTGAGCCCGAAGCCCTAAATCTTAAACCCCGAAATCTTAAACCATTTGTGAAGGTCACATCAGGCCCAAGTTTTATCCAGTCCAATGAATCTTCTGCAGCCGAAGATGAGGCCGAGTTTTTTCCTAAGGAGTTGATTGCATTCATGGTGGGTTACAGCGTTTCAGGGTTTGGGGTCTAGGATTTCGGGTGTGTGGTGTTTAAATTTCCGGGTTACGGTTTTAGGGTGTTGAAGCTCGAAACTCCGCACATTTGTGTTTAAGGTTTAGAGAGTGTCGAGCGGAGAACCTCACTTATTGTTGTCCCTTTCAGACGCTGGCGGTGTCAGAAGTGCCAACGGTCGCAGGGAATGGGCACCCCTGACGTTCGCCAATTTTTGCATTTGACTTGGTCTACAAGACCTCAGAGGAAGTCGCAGCCAGTACAGCTTCAACACATGTGCGACTTGATATTCTCTGTGGCAGTACGAGCTTGCTACGGATCGTTCGCTTGATGAGCGGCAGGAGTTTCCAATCTTTCCTTTCTTTTAACCTCCAGGTTGATACTCCCCCATTGCCTCTTGCAAAGCCGCTATCCAGTGGCTGATTTTCTTCAGTACGGACGGCGATGAATTCTGCAGTATCCTGGAGTTATTCCAAGAGAGCTTCGGGATCGGTGCGCTGTCAGGCAGTGACGTCTTGCATAAACCCTCAACCCTAAATCGGGACAGTCAAAAAGCTTTATCTCCGTGCTTGTGGTGATTTTGCATTTGGGTACCTGCAACTTCCCATGGCAGCTGGCATGTCCGGGTGAATCCCCAAGCAAATGCCGTCCCCAACTCACATATGTATACCTTGAATCCTTGCAACCACCTTTCCCTCTCCCTTCCCCCGTTTGCATGCGGTCCCACAGTTGTCAGCATTCTGGCCGTCGACAGTCAATCTGCAGCATGAAGACCTACATTCTAAGGTCATTCGCAGGTTCCCCCCCTCCTTTGCTGTAGTGTGGCTGGTGTTCTTCCTCCCATAGCTGTGATCTCGTTTTAGTGAGGTCTTCATATCTTTGTGGTGTGGGTGGCTGCCTCCTCCAGTATAGCTGTCAGCATACTTTGTTGCCGTGGTACTTCAGGTTCTTATCCGCCCTGCGGTCTAGCTTCCTTCCCCCCAAACCTGTTTGGTTCTTCGTGATCAAGGTCATTCAAGTCTTTCGCCTACCCTGCGGTGTAGAGTTTTTAGCTGTCAGCATGTGGAGTACCCTTTCCAGCATGGCTGCAACTGACTGTTACCCTCCGGAATCAAGACTCAGGTTATGAAGATCCTCCTCCCTTCCCCCTGTGGTGTCGGTAGTTTTGACCCTCCCGTCTTCTGGGCGTGGCGGAAGTAGTGACTGATTACAATAAAACAATCATCAACTTGATTCACTGGGTTGTTGCTTTTAGTGCTAGAGGTATTGATTTGGAATTGCGGCTTGAAGCCCGGAGCAACTTTGTCTTTTCCCCCTGCCTATGCCGTTTTGGTGGTGAGGATGGTGATTCCAAACTTTTTTCACCGCCTCAGCAATATCGAGAAGTCAAAAAAAATCAGACTTACTATGACAAAAAAACTACTTCCAATGGCCGGTATAGCAAGACCAAATCAGCAACACTGGAATGCAGAAAACAAATTAGAAGAAGGATCACACATTTGCTTCTTTTTTGGCAGATGAAAACGAATCATGGTCTGCTGCACGCCACGGGTTGGCCATATGTAGGTCAGGTCATTGAAGCGACAAACATTACATAGAACCCCCAGGATCCTAGTACCCAAATGACAGGGCTTTAGATACCAGGAGCCATTGAGATTAAGGAATTCGGGGCACTGGGACCCTGAAGGTTTTATAACATCGTTGTATGGGCAGGCCTCAAATGCGGAAACTCCCATTTTCATTCTCTACGTAGAACTCACTCGATAACGAGACAACAATGCAAGGGACCCGTGATCTTTCAAGATCTCCCCCAGCCTGTAAGTAAACCTTCTCACTTACTACATATACCCACATTATGGTAACTTAAATCCAAAACCCGAAACCCTTCCCGTACAACGCATGGTAAGTTAATTTGAGATAACAGTAGCCCAGGAGCATGTTCTGCATAACGGTTGGTCTGAGACGGTCCTGCGTGAGGCTTCCAAGATTATTACCGCCGTCGATCACTGTTTGTCCCAGCGAACCTGGGTTTTTGTTGAGGAATTTAGGGTTTAGGGTTTGGGGCCAGGTTTAGGGTTGAAGTTTTACATCCAGCTTGATTCCCTGAACCCTAAACCCCTTCAACCAGAGACCGCTACAGCGCTAAATAAGCATAGCTGAGACAGTTCAAGCCCGAATCATATAAACCCCAAACCCTAAACCCCCTGAAGCCTTAATCCCTGACTTGTGATGACCTACATGGTATTTGCTGGGGCCTATAAAATCATTCATTAACAAAGCTGAAAGAACAGGTAATCAAAAGGTGAGTTGGAAAAGATAGAAAAAGGTAGCGAAGCCCGAACCCTAAACCCTAAACTGAATTGAAGCTCGTTAGCAGCAGCCCAGGAATGGTGGACGCCGAGACGGATGATTGGAAGTTGGAGCGGCTGAACAAGGCCTGCTCTTTGGGTTCGGGGATTTAGGGTTGAGGGATTAGGGGTTTGTGGTTTTAGGTTTTAGGGGTTTGAGGGTTTAGGGCTTAGAGTTTGGGGGTTTGGTGGTTTGGGGGTTTAGGGTTTGGGGGTTCCAGAGTTCAGGGTTTCGGTTGTTAGGGTTTTGGGCCTACGGTTTAGGGTTTACAGGGTTTAAGGTTCATAGGGATTAGGCTTTAAGGTTGATAGCGTTCAGGCTTTAAGGTTTATAGGGCTGATGGGTTTTTTGTGTCCAAGGTTTGGCTCCGCCCTGGTTTGGCTCACCCCTTGGGGATTTCCTACAATTTCTAACTCCAAAGGCTGCACATATTATAATTTACAGCACTGAAAGCTTCTCGCGAACAGAAATATTGAGAAAATCGAGCTTTCTGGGTTTCCGGCTCTTCGGTGGTTTATAGCACCACATTCGCATGCGCCGGCAAGACCTAGCAGCGCTGAGCAAGAAACGACATGTTTTGGCAAAACCTAGCAAAGCTCAGCAAGAAGCGACATGTTCTCATCTTATTAGATGTTTTTGCAAATGGGGAGTCGACACTTTTGAATTTCCAAACAGGTGTGAGAGTCCAAAAACGTGGACAGTTACGAAGATGGCGACCCTGCCTTCCGCGATCCCTGTAAC
>CAJNIZ010045773.1:10975-34959 GCA_905231905.1 Symbiodinium pilosum | reverse complement strand
CAGGTTTTTTATGTGCCTGTGACCCCCAATTAGGGTGTGTAGGGGGATTATTTTGACTTAAAGAGGTCCGACCGAGGTTCGGGGGTATGCAGGGATCCCAATGGGGTTTGGGTCCTTTTGTCCAGTTTTGGCCCAAACTCCAGGACCTTAAACCCGAAAACCCTAGGTAATTGGATTGCTCTGGGTTAAGCCTAAAAGGTGGCAGCCCAAAACGTCGGAGTTGAATCACTAGGTGTATAGTCCCCCTAAAGTAGATAGAATAGGGTTTATTATAATAAGATCCCCGTATAACCCATATTCTATCTACTTAAGGAGAATTATAGAGGTTTGTAATGTTGGACCCTCTTTTGAGTCTATACCCCCCCTAACAATAGGGCCACCAGAAAAATCAAATAGGAACCCTGAATAAGGGCCCCACGGTACTGAGGGCCCGGGAGGCCTTGGGGATTATCTTACTAGGGATGATCTGGATTCGGTCCCATATTTTTAGGGCCCCAAAACCAAAACGCATTAAAAGGGGGTCTTCCCAACAATGGCCAGACCCTGAATAAGCGGCGACGAAAACAGGCTAAAGAGGGTCTCTTCACAAAAGTGAGTGCAACAGTAGGCACAATTATAACACTCGGAATCAACCCTACACTCCCCCAAACTAACATGGAAACCCATATAGCCCCCTTTTTTGGAAGGACTGCAGTCTTTATAGGGCCCCTTTTGCGTTTTCAATGTTAGTTTCCAAGAGTGTAAATCCAACATGACGCCCCCATTTTAGAAGCCCGGAGTCCTCCTAAGCCTCAAACTAACACAACCCCCTAACCCAGAAGAAACCTGAAACCTGTGTCTGCCACGCCCTAGAACCTAACCTCCTACAGCGCTGGTATTACCATAGGGTTTAGGGCATAGGGTTTACTTGGATGATGTTTGGACTTGGTAGGTCTACCTACTATCACTAGTAACCTTGAATATGAGCCCTACAGCTATAACTCCTGTTCCTAAGTAGACTTACCAAGTCAAGAGCTCCTCCAGGTAGGGTTTTTAGGTTTTATAGGTTTGAACCCAGACCCCTGATTAATAACCCCCCGCTCCTTAATGGGAACTTTAAAGAGATCCTACTGTTAAGGCCCTTAAAAGGAGGAGGTTTATTAATCACGGGTTTACATTAGGGACCGTAGCCTTCATGAGTGAGGCCGAGAAGCCCACGGATGCTTGCAGCCTTGTGGAGGCAACGGTTCAGGGCTTCCCTTAGGGTTTAGGGTTTAGAGTTTAGGATTTAGGGTTTAGGGTTTAGGGTTAAGGGGTGGCAATAGTAACCTCCCTAGGGTTTAAGGAGCTAATAAGGACTATATCGAGCTTAATAAGATCCAATAGGGGCGGTTTAGGGTTTAGGGTTTAGGGTTTAGGGTTTAGGGTTTAGGGACATTTGGGGGGAGCGCATGTCTAACTCCTACTAATTGCAGCTTGGCCGGCGTGCAGGTGTCGTCTGGGAAGAGCACCAAGGAGCCCTGTCAGAAGCGCACGGTCATGTGTGAAATAAACTCCTGGAGAGGTCCTCGCTACTTGTGGCATATAATAGTTTCCCTAGAGAAGGGGATCCGATAATATAGACCCGAATATACTATAGTCCTTATTTTTGTATAGGGACCCCCAAAAAGGTACCCCCAATTTTGAGAAACCCTCATATATCAAGAGCTATTCATGGCTGCCTGCGAGAGGACAGCCCACCGCCGTTGCCAGCAGCCGGCCTCAACACACATGTTGGCAAAACCTCCCCTAGCTTTCCTGCATCAGATCTGGAAAACAGGAAACAGACGGCAATTGGCGACTAATGAGTGGTAGACAACGCCCCACAGCGTAATTACCCAGACCCCCTAAAGGATCCAAAAATGCAAACCCCCCCCCAATAGGAACCCATTACTACATTGGAGAAACTAGGGGATTCTTGAGGGGTTCCAGTTTTAGATCCTAGGGGTTCAGGGTAAGTGACTTTTGGCATCTTACGGACATACCTGCTTTACCTCCATGTAAGTCACGGCAGGCCCATGGGCCATATCATACATATACTTGCAAGATTGATGCAAAGCAGGGCGTAACAATAACAAGATAAATCATAGTAATAATAATAGTAATAATAGTTATAATAGTAATGATAGTAATAACATCTTTTGCGAATGGGCCTCAGCAACATGGACCCCTCCCCCAGGTGAATGGGACCCCATGCACCTCATCGTCCTCGGGGGAGCGGAAGTCCAGCCACGCAGCGTGCGAAGGCGCCATGGGCACAGACGGGCCGCGCGCCATGAGAACTCAAAAGTCAATACTAACAATGATAATAATAGCAATAATAATAATAACAGTAATAGTAGTAATACTAATACATACTAATGATAGTAATAATAATAATAATAGTAGTAATAACAGTAATAGCAATACAACATGGACCAGGAACCTATAATGATGCCTGCTAAAGTAATATGTCAGGGTAACTAGAAGTGCTGAGTGCTGGCATTCTCAAAGTAGGCGCTTGTGTGCATCAGCGGCTGCCTGTTCCAATTCGGTTTCGATAGGATTGTCAACATTTGTGCGCGGGATGCTGCATGGCGGTTGTTCAGAATATCCGTTGCAAGGAAAGAGCTTAAGCCCCAAAGTGCAAGGATACATCTGTTGGATCAGCCGCGCAGGTGCTCAGGTGCAGAAAACGCGGTGCTGAAAACGAAGAGCAATTTCACACAAGATACTGCTTAACTTGGCCGTGCATTTTAAGCGTTGCCCGGGCACACAACGATTCAGGAGCTGTGTGTACGGCCAGTGGCCCTGAAAGCTATCAGCGATCGTTGCAACGTATATAGACAATTGCTCTTATAGACTTAGCAGAGGAAGTAGCTCGAGCGAGTACATGCCAACCAGAGCCCTGTTCTCCTGTCGAAGCCTATAAACGGCAGCCCCTGGGCCTCACACACTATCCTGAAGCCCTCAAAATTGTCAGCCTTATGTCGTAGGTTGGACACTCGCAGCCTAGCTGCTTACATCGAGGCTGGCACCCTCAACCCAACTTGGAACACAGCCCGCAGCCTCTGGAAGGCGTCCATGAGCGTCGGCAAGCGATGAGGCAGCGGCGCGTGAGGCTAGGTAGAGGGCAGCTGGGCCGTGGCCCTCCGGTTGCAGTCAGTGTTCAGGAGAGTAAGTGAGAGGTTGTTCTGCGCGGGCTTGCGTGGAAGGACCTATAGGACTTGGCAGGCTAGGCTGTCGGAATGATGGTCGTGATGGTGCCGGGTTTCAATGTGTCCTACCTCCATACCAAACCCTAAAACACTCTTAGAGAAACGGAAACTTAGTTGCGGAACCCATCTTCTTACCTCTGGTTAGCTAGGAATGAAGGAATAGATCCTTATAGTAGTCCCTAATTATATAACCCATGATGAAAATTTCCATGTTCTTTTCCATCCTTTCATTCCCAGCTAGCCAAGAGTAAGAAGCACGCACAGGCCTCGGCTGCCATGACGTGCAATGGAGTGCACCTCGAGTGCGAGTCCAAGGCATCGAGTTGTGCCCCGGCCTGCCAGGGAAAGCCAGAAACTTGTAGATCCTGTTGAAGCAAGTTCTCCTGAACACCCTGAAAGGCTAGGTGGCAACCATCCACTTCGAAAAGCCAAAAAAAGAAACAGAACCAGATCAATGAATCCGAGAGCCATCCGCCACCCCCTCAAACTGCCTTCTCCAAGAGCTCCAAGACCAGTAGGCTTCCCGAGCGGGCACTCCAATGGCAAGGAGTTGTCTCAGGAGTGGTCCATTTACAGATGTACCGTATTTGGAACTAGTGGTGCTTCGGCGTTGGGGTTGTTGCTGTACAGCTTTCAGAACGACAGAAGGATTTACAGAACATGCCATTGTCATGCATGACAGCTATGGTCAGAGGTGCAAATTTTGATGGAGCCCCACTTACGTTGAGCGGGACAATTCGCTGTCTACGGCATGGACGCCCCGAGACCTTGTCCTAAAACTTCGGGAACTGTTCTTCTGTTCAATGCTCGAGACTGAATTCTCAACCCTTGCGCTGATGGTTCCCTCCGGCCGGTCTAGACTCTCTTTGCAGCGGCGTCACACCATGGACGTCTCTGACATTGGGAGAGACGCCACAAACCTTCAAGGATGCAGACGTCCAGGATTGTGCTTGAATTGGGAGCTTGTTGCAAGAGCCGGTGCATTGAAGCTCAAGCTTCTTTTGCCCTAAAGAGCCTACTTCAACCATATGACCATATGAAAGATTGGGTGAGGGAGCTTTCCGAGATTTCTTGGTTGGCATTGTTTCCACAATACGCTGCTACGACATGGACCGCAACACTGCCATAAGCGTCCACAGTGAAATGGCTGCATGTCGCCCTCGACCTACTGTATTGGAGGCTCAGCATGCAGACACTGTTGGGAAAACCTGTACTACAACTACCATCACATACTATTACCCTAAACCCTAAACTCTGAACCCTGGGCCGCTAGCCCGCCTCCAACAGCCAGGAGACAACCTGCCCGGAAAAGACCCCAACAAGTAAATGTGTCCATCACATGCATCTGCTGCCTCTGGATGCGCATTCTCAGTTGCAATAAGCGTCGTTGCAGGATATTGGATGCTACCATCAGTGCCCAGAAAGCCTGACAGAAGATTGAAGCATCCCTTGCTGGGTAAGCTAACAAAAGCGCAAAATTGCGAAAGGTGAGCAACGGGCGCCTCCGAAGATCCGGACCCCGCTGCCACGTGCAGCGGCGAGGCGCCGGAACCCGGAGCAGGGGTATCAGCCGCAACCTGCACGTTCTGCTCAGTGAGGTGAGAGCTGGGCCAAGGCGGTGACTTATACCTTTAGGGTTTAGGGGTTGGGGTTTAGGGTCTGTCTAGGGTTTATGTTTAGGGTTTAAGGGTTAGGGTTTAGGGTTTAGGGGTTGGGGTTTCGGGTTTATGTTTAGGGTTTAAGGGTTAGGGGTTTAGGGTTTAGGGGTTAGGGGTTTAGGGTTCCGAACCAAGGGCTGGCAGAAGCCAGAAGGCGGTAACACACGAGCCACGGATTTTGGTCGTCCGGCTGAGATACGTCAGAGTTGCTCGGCCCCCTCATGTGAGCTACAGCCCATATTTCCCAAGATAATTAATGCACATAGGTTCCTTATCAGGCTATATAGACATATGTGTATATATGTATATGTATATGTAGATTAGGGACTATACTAAACTACCAGAGGCACCCCTATGTCCAAATCTAATTAATTGGCAAACAGATTTTATTCCCCAGTCGAAAGGTCGAGGCTCCGGCACCCAGCTCCAGCACCAAGAACTTGAGCACTGAAAGTTGGGCCTGCCAGGGCTCCGGGCGTTTTAGAGCTTAGGGTTGAGGATTTTAGGGTTTAGAGTTTAGGGTTTTGGATTTTTAGGTTTAGGCTTTAGGCTCATCAGCAAGAGTAACCATACATTGGGTTTAACAGGACGTTAAAGAATCCTGCTTTCGGCCCCAGACAACAGAGGATGAAAGAACCTAGTGTCTGACCCCCCAAGAACAAGCATCGGCAGAAAGTTTGTAATGTGGCCAGCTGAAAAAGAACAACTTGGTGAGAACAACTTGGTGGTGAGCGTTAGCTGTTGGTATGGGGAATTGCTGGCACATGGGTGGCAGAAGTTTAGCCTGCAGATCATCACAGTGGATTCGTGATTGATGTATGCTTACTCAGCATCAGTTGCTCCCGATATACCGGTCAGAAACCGGGCCCCTGCCCCCAATGCATGAGTAGAATTGATGTGAAATCAGCTTCACTGGTTTTAACTACGCCTAACCATGGTCAAAACAGAAAGCGTCCAACCAGTTAAAAATGGTAAATCAGTTGGTTGTTAGCGAGCGAAATGCATTTAGATCTCTTTGGATTAGCTTTAATTTGCGCGTGATGAGTTTTAGTCTACTCAGACTTAGTCTACACTAAGTCTAACCTGAGCTCGGCTTAGGTTGCTTGGTTCTAGACATGTGTACGCAATTCAGTTTCCAAATTAGTTCATTTGAACTACCGTTGACTGATCCTGTTAGTCTCCGAGGCCGCCTACTGGGATCTCTTATTCTGCAGGGGAGGGCAACCGTTCCTCCATTGGTCGCAGAAACGCAGGGCTTTTGGATCCGGACTGAGGTGGCTAGGGCGCTTTCCGATTGGAAAGATCAACAAAGATCCTGAAATGCCAGTTTTCATTTCCATTATTCCTACACAACCCTATGATAATACAGTCATGTCCATATTCTTTTCCATTATTCCCATATCATTCTGTTACTATATAGTAGTTTCTGTGTGAAGACAGGCTTGATGGGGCGGATCTTTGAATGTTGACCTCAAAGTTGCTGCACTCTGCGCCGGGGGGAACAAGCCGTTGTCGGGTTAGGGTTTAGGGGTTAGGGTTTAGTGTTTAGCGTTTAGCGTTTAGGGTTTAGGGTTTAGGGTTTAGGGTTTAGGGTTTAGGGTTTAGCGTTTAGGGTTTAGGGTTTAGGGTTTAGGGTACATTGACAACCTCAACTGATTTGTCTGGTGCCTACTGTAAGCCCCTAAACACTTGAGCTAGTCCTCTGACATAACCACTACAAAAGCCTCCGCCCCCACTAATCGAAGGTAAAAAGGCCATTTATCAACAGCCCTAAACACTAGCTTCCATGTTCTCTTCCATTACAAATCCCTAGAACCCCATATAACCCCAACACATCCATATTATATATATAGATTAGTCTGTGTATATATATATACATATGTATATATATATATGTGAGAGTGTGTATATGAATATATATATATATATATGGTAGTTTTCCAAAATTAGGGTACCCCAATATAGACCCCCATATACTATAGTCCTTATTATGGGGACCCCCAAAATGGTACCCCTAATTTTAGGAAACCCCCATATATGTCCCCACTCCGCTTCCCCTGAAAAGGGCCTGGAACCTACCAGAACGATTGGGCTACAGTGCTCCTGAATTTCCTTTGCTTTGAGGTTCTAGGCACCTGTAAGTCGCATACACCCGCCCTAAACCTAAGCGCAGTGTGAACACACCCAAGCCGGCAACAAAACGAGGCTTGTGAATCCATTTAACTGTCCATCTTCTTTTCTGTGTGATTCTCCATCGCTGGGGTAGTGATTTATGGGGAAGTACTTGAGCTAAGCCCTGGGCTCTGAAGCCTAAACTCTAAACTCTAAGCCCTTGACCCTACTTAAGATAGAGTCGAGCCCACATTACGCATCCTGCCTTGAGCACCGTGCCCGTGTCCGAGACAGACCTTGCTCCTTGGGGTTTGCAAGGAAGGACAGTTTGGTGTAATCTTTTAAACAGGTCCCGTCCACGGAAAACGATTTGCGGGTAGTCAGGTGTGGGATAATCAAGTTTACAGTGCATGGGCCAAATCTTGAGGATTTGCTCGCTTGTCTGCGATGTTCTGGTTGGATCTCGGAAACTTTGCCGATAGGGGGCCATGTGGTGAATTCCAGAAATCCAAGCGATGTCCTCCCCCCCTCCCCTGCCACACACCTTAATATTAAAAAATCCGGTGCCTGAAAATTATCTGAAACTGGGGGTGGATTTGAATTGAAAGCATCAAATAGGGCTGCCTCAAAAAGCCCTTTTAAAGCCCTTTGAACCTCCTTTCGATTGTAATCAAATGAGGGTCGAATAGAAACCCACTTAAACATTAATTGCAACAAAATCAAAACTTGATCAACGCTAGTCGAAATCGAATTAATAAAGTTTATTAAAATATATTGAAATCTAATTTTCAAGTCCATCTTAATATCAAGTTGAAATCGAATTAAAGTCCAACTGAAACTCATTGAAATCGATGAGACTTTATTTGTGCTATCCTGCGCTTGCTTTGCCCGAAGGACCCTTCAAATACATCAGGTGATGGAGGGCCGCAATTATGGGGCGTTTGCGTTTCTACTTGGAGGGTCAGGGGGACCTAACAAGTATACCAATACCCCTTATAATTAAACCACATAATACACCTCCAATATAACCATTGACCTGCAACTGTCCCTTTAATACTAGTAGCTTCCCTCCTCTTATCCATTATATCTATATAACCTCAACATATTCCAAAATCCGTATAGTCTGAATCCTGCTACTGTCCTGCAATCATTCCTAGGCCAATGAAAGAAGGGTTGAGGAGAATTCTATGCTGAAGGACTTCCTGAGGATGATTTTCAGAGCCGGCACGCGTTGGGGGCTTAGAGTTTAGGCTGCGTGGACCCTAAACCCAAGCCTAAGCCCTGAACCCAAAACCCTAAGCCCCTATACCCTGAACCCCAAATCCCCTATATACTATGGTAGTTTCCATTTTCTTTTCAATTATCCCTATACAACCCCTATATAACCCATGACTATATCTTCAGCCCTCTGAGAAGGATTAATCCTCATGGCCGCATCATCTCGCTGCCTAGTACTCGGAGGGTCAGTGGAACTTGGGGTGTATATGGGATAACGGAGAAGAAAACTAAAATCACGATTTAGGGTATAGGGCCGGTTTAGATAGTAACAGGATTCAGATGCCACTGAGAAAGCATTTTGTTTCTCAAAAGTAGGCTCTGTACCCCCAAGTCATAAGATTTCAGAGTCACAGACGAAGACTTGGTTCGCAACACAAGTCTCATCACCCGCTATAGGGCCCAGGATCTACAGACCCTGAAGTACAATCACTCTTTGCCACTACGCTTTGACACGACTTGAGAAAGAAGCTTGAATGTTGGCTCGAAACTGCTTTTTTAGTGATGACAACAGACTTTAGCACCGCAGTTCTGATGACGTGGAACTGTAGTCGTAGTAGTACCTGTACGGGGAGGAGGAGGAAGAGGGAGGAAGACGGAGGAAGAGGGCAAGGAGGAGGAGGAACATCATTGCCGGCCACTTACAATCTACATGATCTCCTGGCAAACCTTACCGCTGGACCTGTTCTCACTGATCAGGCTTAAACCTAAACCGTCTACTTGTCGCCCGCAGGATCGACCCTGTGCATCTGTAGATGCTTACATGGTCTGCAGACAGCCTGAGCTCATGAGCGCTTTACTCTGAATGATCCTTCATACACGCCGTCAGCCAATACCTCGACCGCCAAAAGTAGGTTACATGCGATCATAACAGGCCATTAGCCTACATACTGCTGTTGTTCATGAATTTCTACATACTCTTCACTTACTGATGGTTAGTAGGGGAGAAGGGAATATACCCTATGTAGTCCCCATATAGTATATTCCCTTCCTTGGTAACTGTTGGGGTCGAAATGGCACCTCCTAGAAACTCCAAGCATTTCGCCCGCGAATCCCCAAACGGAGGCCAGGCGTCTGGAAAAGTTCCTGCAACAGGAAATATGGGTTTAGGCGTAAGGGTTTAGGGCTGAGGTTTTAGGGTTGAGGGTTTAACGCTCGGTTTAGGAAGTACTGCTTCATTGTTTCCAAGGTAGAGTCCTCATCATCACGTTGAGGCTTCTAGTCAATTTATGAACTAAAGAGTTCAATTTGCGGAGCATAACGCGCTGGATCTCATGTATCCAAGCGTCTCAGGTTCAGATACTGCGTCGAAAATCATCTGACCGCCAAAAGTTTTCTCAATGAACGACTACATGGACGTGGCACTCGGCGCCTTCCAGACTCTGAATCCAAAGCCGCAAGTCCCTAAAGAATTGTTGACTTTGTGTATGTATGCTTTCAGGTAAACAAGGGTGATGGTCTGCAGAGCCAATCGTCTGAGCGTAAGGCTACCATCTTAGCCCCTAAGGTTTTCGAGTAGCAGGGGTGAACCGTACAACCTAACATAAACCCAAAATGCTGACGCACGGCTGCACAGGCGTCACGGACCGCATGGAAGCAAGAACATATTACTTTCCATACCTCACAACCTAAGTACTCAAACCGGCCTGGTCCCCAATGCCAAACGTTGCATTTTCAAACCTTAAAACGAATGATGCTCAAGCCGGAGTGGGGGGATAGGATCATGACAAGGATCACATATAATGTCCCCCCGCATAACTCCCTATAGGACTAATCCAAATTCACTCCCGTATTTCCCCTCCAGCACCGGTAAGTTGTTGTCAGCCGAGGTTCTTGACCTTTCGCTAGCTGTATGAGCTATAGTCTAAACTCCTTGAAGGGGGTTATATAGGGAATTATATAGGGGACTACTATAAGGGTTATTTAGGGGGATACTAGGAGTTTAGACCATGGCTCATATGTATTCTGAATGTACTCCTCCCAAACCCTGTCACTGCCGAATGTCACAAGTACCTATTCAGATACATGTATTGTAAATCACGAGTGCTATCCCTAGAAAAAGTACAAGGGACTAGAGGATACTAACGGACAACTAGGGTTCCCCCACGCGGGCCCCACAGACGCTACATACACCCTACCCTGAATAAACCCTAAACCCTATACTATAAACCCTAAAGCCTAATCCTAAACCCTGGACGCTGGATGCCGTCTTCGAACTATAACCTGTGAGGCTATCCTGCTCAATACCTGAAAATCCTGAACCGCGTCCTCTTAGGGCCCTATCAATTCCCTAAACTACAAGTGCTCTTTAAACCCCGGAATCCACCTCTCGGAGCCCCAAACCCTAGAGCTACGTACAATCGAATGTCAAGTTCTGTATATATATATAAACACATAGCAAATCCCTTGATACTCTCTATATATAACACCTATACAATCCCTATGATGTCCTTATAAAAACACTATACACTCCCTATACCCAAAGGGTCCATGTATACAACTATTAGGGAATTAGGCTCCTAAATACTATACTGTAGAGGGAATTGTTGGTCCCAATTCCCGAGTGTTTATATATGTGGACCCTCTGGGAATATTAGCCCAAACCCCTAAAACCAGCCCGACAAGTTATTATTCTATATACTCACCCCTAAACCCTAAACCCTATAGACCCCTATGTATCCCTATATAGCCCCCATAACCCCCTTTAAAGGGCACCACTAACTTTGGGCTAAAATAACCCTCTTTCTGCGCCTCGTCACAGCTGGCTGGTCGAGCTGTGGCAAATCGAGATCAAACGAGGAGCTGAGAGAGCCTTGGCGACTCCCGAACACTCCGAGGGTTTAGGGTTTTTAGGGTTTAGGGTCTAGGTGTTTAGGGTTGAGGGTTTAGGGTCTAGGGTTTGGGGTTTAGGGTCTAGGGTTTAGGGTTTTTAAGGTTTAGGGTTTAGGTGTTTAAGAGTTTAGTTTTAGGGTTTAAAGTTTAGGGTTTCGGTTGTACTGTACCTAGACCTCTATACCCTGCCATATACAAGACTAGACATAAACTTACAAGGTACCTATAAAGCGGGGTAGTGTATAGGGGCCTAGGTACTGTACAAGCTTAAGACGTTCCAATTATATACACATAGTACATATGGTACCTCGAAGAAACCTCGAGATTACTTAGGCTTCCATATTGGGTTGTTTAGGGCTTTGGCGGCTTCAGGGGTATCAGGAGTTTAGGATTTGGGGGTTAAGGGTTTTGGCTGTGCAGTTTAGGATTCAGGGGTTCCGGGTTCTGGTCCTACGAGCTCCAACAGTTGTCCAATGGCAGCTCAGCGTTTAGTGCCTTCTCGTTCAGAAGTGCATGGGGGGCCTCGTGCAGGCTAAAAGCTGGCCAATGCAACGGGCCTTATCTTGTCTTTCAGGCGCTTATATAGCTGGGTTGGCCCCTAAAACCCTTTGAACAACATTAATATATAGTCTCCTATGAAAGCAACTAGGGAAAATATTAAATATCCCATGGGCCTACCCAGATAAGGACTATAATGCCACCCTCCCTCACCCTAAACCCAAAAGTCTTAAACCCGCAATAGTTACGGGTTGGTACTTGTTCTCTTGGTAGGGGTCTAGGCTCAGGGCAGGGAATGCTTCTTCTTTAGAAGACCGCAGCCAAAAGAAGATTAAAGCCTCAGTCTTCGTTGGGGACTATAGTATGCGCCTTTGCCAATCCCTAAGGGTCCACGGACCCAAATATTAGCTTCAGGTCCCACCAGTCAGATTATAGTATTTGGGCCCTAAACCCCCATTATTTGAGTCCTTGGACCCTCTGGGATAGTGCCATATTGGCCATTGCTGGCTTCCTACAGCAACATGGGCAAATGTCTCAGTAGTCACCCTTCACACACCTTTTCAGGTTGGGGCCTCGAAGCTGGCTAGTAAAAACATACCCGTCGCAGGGCATCTCGAAAGTAAAGCCCATCTCCGTTCTACGTCTTATGTGAACGGTGTCTCTGAAAGAGAAAAGATATGGCAACTAAAAAATGTTACACTAGTAATTGCAGCCTGGGATTCTTTCTATACTTGGAACGTTAGAGCATGTTCGCTCATCCAAAGTACATGTGAGGGCATTGAAACTTGCAGTTATGTCCCACAGTGGCAGCTATCATGATTCCACCCTCCAGGACCCACTTGCCAGTGCAGTAGATTACTATGCCTCCACAAAGTACTTGCAAAAGAACTCTTCGGCCACTAAGCATATACAATGCGGGTACATAAGCTTCTTGGGTGATGAATATGGAATACTCCGCTCGATGTAGACTCCTGGCCAACGTTTCGACAACTTCGATGTCTGCCAGGTTGCGCATTGTAGGTCTGTGGGTAGATTTGCGTGTCCTTAGTTGCAACCATGCCGACGAATTATGAGTGAAGGTGCCGGAGGCTTCGAGGTGGCTTTGCATGTCAGGATCGAAACAATATGCATTCATCCCATCATGAGGGGTGAGCGCACTGTGACCCTGATCTACGCATGACGGCCACTCTTGAGGCCCAAGCGCCCGCTCGATGCGTGCAAAACCCGAACCCTCAACCCCACTTCTGGGCTTTTGAGAACACTACCTAAACCCCCAAAGTAGGTAAAATAATGGCCCAAAACAACCAAATATAGCCCAAAAGGCCATTATTCTACATACTTTGGGGGCCCAGGTACAGGGTCTAGAGTTTAGGGATTACACGGCGAAGAATAGAGCCCGAAGCCTCCTCTGGGTCTGAAGCATTTCAACCGCTTACGAAAACCTATGCCCTCGCAGGCAAGGTCCTTCTTTGTGTTTGGACTATGTCGCGAAAGCGGCTATGATTTACGACTTAGCTATCAGGCTTAACTGTCCGCACTCCCCAAGGGATCATGCAGCTGCATAGTATATAGTGTATGCTTGGCATCCAGGGGCGTCTCCAAATAACTACTTTAGGGCCCAAGTCTACAAAATTCTGGCCCTAAACCCAAAACCCTCAACCGCGATGTAGCTACATGGACTTTCTGGGAGTGTCTTCAACCAATTCCCTTTGGAGTGAGTGTGGATTGGCACGGCTGGGGGACCTCCCGTGTTCGGAGAGTCCTACGATCCATGACCCCAAGTACCCTAAAGCTTTTTTCGGGATTCTGATATTACAGTATACCAAGCTCACGCTGAGGTTTCGCACCAACAGTGCTAAACCATGAACCCTACCCAAAACCCTAAATCCAAATCCTTGCTTGCCTTAATCAGGAACGGGCCTCTGATTGTCAAACTCCGAGCGGTAATGCAAGGCCTAAATCTAAAGAATGTTCAAGATCCTGATTGTTTTAGTCTGCTCGAGGTACCTTATGCTGAAAACTACATGAGGACCGAAAAAGACGTTGGTAGTTATTGAGGCGCCTACGGCAGATGATGATTTTGGAGATTCCGGACGGCAGGATTAGCATATCCCACATGTGGCATTCCCCTAGCCCTATGCTCAGACCTACAACGTGGTTTGAGGGTCTTCTTGCAGAAGAAGCTTTTGCCCCCAGGGGTCCGTCCCTGTTAAATAGGAACTATACCGTATAAAGATGTAATTTGAAAAGCTCCCATAAACACGAACAGAAGAAAAGAAAACAGGCCCTCAGAAGTGTTACTCGGATCCAGAAACCAGTGCCGTTTGAGACTTGCTGCTTCTCGCTTTAGGGATGCTCCCCTGCGACCAACTCCTCAGAAACCCGTAAGCTTCATCAGCGCAAGAATGTACAAACCGTAAACCCAGAACCCACGAGGGAAAGCTTAGGGTGGGCTTGTATTGGGGTGGCGGCCCCTAAGCCATCCGTGAGAAGCATCCAAAGTACATGGACGCTCAGTGGCAAAGAATTTCTAGTTAAGGAAATAACTTGATATGAAGCGTAAGTTCAAACAAATGGAGACCCTGATCCAATAAACCCAGTTCCATCCCGTTGTCCATGTTCTCTTCCATGTGATTTTTTTCAATGTTTTTGTTGACAAAAACCCAGTATCTCTAGACGTGAACTTCTACGTCCCATTAAACTTTCACCCTCACCCTGCACCCCTTGACCCTAAACAGTAACTTGCACTGACAAAAACTGACATCCAGGTGTCTTTTCCTCGAGGGTATCGTAGCTGAAGGACAGTGGCGTCGACGAGTTTGCAGAGTTTGTGCGTTCGGTCTTGACCGTAACCTGGTGGACTTTGAGTTTCATGCCGCCACTTTTAGTGCTCAACCATCTTCAACTGACCCGACAGGTCCGTATAGCTAAATGAAACTCACGTAGGTCCCGAAAGAAGTCACATGCAAACCCTTTGGGCTCTCCTACATGCGGTCGAGAGCTTAGGCGTTAGGGTTTAGAATTTCGGGTCTAGGGATTCAGATTGAGGATTTAGGCTTTAGGCTTCAGGGATCAGGAACGGTCTTTTCAACCAAAAACTATTGGCAGCATTGTATCCCCATAATAACACATATAATACTTCCCCATATGTAATATAATGTCCTTTAAGGAGTTTAGACTATAGCTCATATGAGGCATTGGGGAGACTTTCGGCAATCGGGAGCTGCTACAGCAAGCCATGGCAAAATGTAGTTATGTAGTGCATACGTAGGGGTTCTATTCTATGGGACTATTACCCCAAACATCGAGAATTAAAAGGAAAAGAATACGGGCAATGACATGGTAACTGGGTTTATGTAGGCCTTATAGAGATTAGGCCAAGTAATTACCAATTTAGTTTTGAGCTGTGTTTGAGGTCCTCTTTATTATAACTAGTAGCATCATATTGCCAATTATTCCTAAACCCCAAAACCTTAAACCATTGCTTGTACAGTACTTCCAGAAAATTCTCTGGGAATCGGGTATACCATGGGGGCCCTAAAGAGTTGACGGTATTCTTTTTCCTAGATTGATTGAATTATCATGGCAAAGGCTACCTCACATGGACCTCAGAATTGTGTTGGTAATTCTTCTGTCCCTTACATTACATAATCCCTAGAAACCCCGAACTAAATCCAGTTTCCATTTCATCTTCCATTTTATTGTCCATGCGATTCTCCGTTGCTACATAATCAGTTCCATCCTCTGCATTGCTGACACGCTGCCTATGCTGAACCCTAAGCCCTAAACAGATGAGGGCACACAGGAATCCGTCTGAACAACACCACTCGTTGGGCAGGCGTGCGACTTGTATGATAGTGGCTAAAGGGTACCTAGCGTAATCAAGGTATCCCCAAAGAGACATAGTACCCGACAGCTTGGTATCTTAAGGGTTTATAATAAGATCCCCCTCAATCTACTCAAGGGGGACTATAAGGGTTTAAGGTCTAGGCTACTCTAGATACATTCTGTCCACTGAACCCCAAGTGTCTCCCCAGGGCTTCAAGTCCCGAGTAAGTATTTAAGGTTTAAGGTCTAGGGTTTAGGGTGTAGGATGTAGGGCTTAGGCTTTCTGCTACATTTACTGGTACCGCAATCCCAAACGGGCGTATGCGCCCTCAAAATTTGGGCGAGTGGATCTTTAGACTAACCCCCTCGCTCTAAACTCTATACCCAAATCCTAAACCTTAACCCCCAAATCCCTGACCCCTGAAACCGTAAAACCTAAATCCCTAAACCCTAAATCCTAAATCTCTGAACCCTAAATCCCTAAATCCTACATCCCTCAGCCCTAAATACCTGAATCCCTAAATCCCTAAACCCTAAAACCTAAACCCTTAATCCCTACACCTGCAGCGGGGGGATTACCAGACTCAGCGGCCTGGACAATCACTGTAGGATTGGGTGCAGCCTAGTCTCCATGTAGGTTTTAAAGTTTAGGGATCTAGGGGTTTAGGGCGAGGGATTAGGGGTTTAGGGATTTATGGCTCAGGGATCTAGGGCTTCGGGCTTTTTAATACCATTCCAAAATCCCCGTAAATCCCTGCCTAACTCCACTTTCCATGCATTCCTGCATGTTCTTTTCCACTTGGTTCTCCATTTTGTGTCCTCCTAACCCTAAACCCTACACCCTAAGCTTAAGCATTTGTCTGCCTTCTACCCCCCCCCCCCCGTTTGCCCTTAGTCCAGTGAGTCTATCGAACCGAAGTCTCCACCAACATCATGGCTCTTCAACTCACATGAGCCGCGCACGACCCTTACATAGAGATGTATTAGCCCAAAGACTGAGAATCAAATGCAGCATAACGTTGAAACTGGCATTATGCAGTGGTTTCTGGGTTAATTGTTTCCAGAAAGTTTCCAAACGGCCCATATTTGGAACTGCCATCCCAACAGCAAACAGTTCCATTCATCGGTACTTTCACCAAACCCAAACACAGGAAAACAACTAGGAATAAAGCACACGTGCCCTTGTCTCAGAAGCTACCAAAACAATGGCCTGGTAAGACGTTTCTCTGCATAAGCCATGTACGACTACTGCTGCCGGATACTCCCCTGCTCTTATGCGGGGAAGGGGTGCAGGGTGTCATGTCCAACCAGCAGAAATCTTGACTGCAAACCATTGCTCTGCAGCACTACCTCTATGATCCTCTATGTAAGCTTGTGAGCTCGTGGAACCTGGTATCACAAACAACGAAAACTTATTGCTGGTCAGCTACGTAAAGCACATTTTGTTGCTGGAATACAACTGGTTTTTTTCCTTAGATGGGGGGATGGCAATGTAGACACCCATATACTATGATCCTTCTCATGGGGGCCCCCTGAATAGTACCCCCAACTTTTTGGGAACCCTCATTCATAGAGCACGTGCTTTCTCCTTCCGAGTGTCCTGAAATCCTTTCCTTAATTAAATGCTCTTCAAGCAACGTTGTCCTCATCGGGGTGCAAGGACGGCTGCGTAGCCTTCCGGACAGGCAAGAAATAGTTCGATGACTGAAGCCGTGGAGTCATCGTTCACGTTGAAAAATAGGGCACCCCAAACACAAAAACTTTCTATCTTTAGGCCCCAAAGTAATTATCTTCGGGACATAAATCTACTCTATTTCACTATATAATGCATACATGGACCCTTTGGGAATGCCATGATCTTGGAACACTTTGGAGGTCAGGGCATTCAGCATTGTGCCAGACTTGTGAAACTGCGCGCATTAAATTGCAAAGGCCACAGTTCAAAGAGTGCATGTGCAAAAAATGCAGTCCTTGGTGTGTGTGTGTGTGTGACCATTTAATGCTTGTCTTGTTCGACTGCGGCCGGCATTAAGGATCCTTTCGAAAAAGCTGAGAAGCAACCAACACAGCACACCAAATCCTAAGCCCCAAGCCGTCTCAATGACAAGTAGAAGCAAGGCCAGATGAGAAGGTTTAGGGCTTAGGGTTTAGGTCCCCCTCTGGGTTCTTATTGTAATACAGCCGCAGATGTTTCGGGTACCGCGGGGCCACTGTCCTAAAAACCCACCCAAACAATCATGAACTCCTGCATAGCCTGAAGTTTCCACATCATGTCCGGTTTTTTTGTTCCACATTTCATTCCCTTTGTTCAGCCCTAAACCCGAAACCTTAAAACCAACAATTTTGACAACCTACTTTCTAGACTACCTGCTTTTTTGTTTGGGGAGGGGCAGCTAGTGATGCTCCAACCTACCTGGTTCACGGCTTCGGGTTGAGAATTTGGGGTGGTAATCATGAAGACCAGAGTTGAAAAGAAGACAGCAAAATGCCAGCGAAACGGGGCTTGCGTAGCGTTCTTGATAGGATGTTGATGTTGGGCCTAAAGGGTTTGGCAGCCTACTCTACAAGAGCTCAGCAAGGATTATAAGTGGTTTTGGTAATGCTTCAAGCTTCCTAGTACTGCCGAAGTCTCAACTCCAACCCTCTACACAATCCCTGAAAAACTAGGGTTTAGGGTTAAGGGTTTAGGGTGTAGGATGTAGGGTTTAGGGTTACGGTTTAGGGGTATACAGCCCTGAATTTCCTTCAGGAAGCTAAAGCTAGTAGCAGGGCCTACCTCCAAATCATAGTAGCCATGGCAAAACGGCCGCAAAGTAGAACTTCACAGTTGGCAAACTCTTAAGTTCAATCCCTCTCCACCCTGCATGAAACGCGTTCCCCCAATCCCCTTGCCTCACCCATCCCCGGCAAAGGTTCCAGGTAGCTAGATCGTAGATGCTGCTGCACTTGGGGTACCCAACAAGACGAACAAATGTGATCACCTACCCTATACGCCGTAGACTCATAGGACCCAACATAAGAACCCCTTTGCGCTACGGATACATAGACCTTGGCCTTACTAAATAGCTGTTCTCAAAACGGCGCGAAATTAATAGGGACCCCTGTCGGAATCGGAGCCCCACTACATATGGGGTCACGTATTATGATCAAATTGAAGAAATCCCAATGTACTAGAATACATACCTCAAGACCCCTAAACCGTAAACCCTGAACCCCTAAACCCTAAACCCCTAAAGACCTAAACCCTACACACCTAAATTCTAAACAAGAAACCCTAAATCCAAACCCCTAAACCCTAATCCCTAAGTCCCCTGAATCCCCCCCTAAACCCTAATCCCTAAACCCTAGACCTTATCCCAAAGTCCCCTGAATCCTAATCCCTAAACCCGAAGTCCCCTGAATCCAGGTCAAGTGGCCATATCAGCCAGCTCGAGGTCGACGCTCGTTGGCGACCTGAACTCGAAGTCTGACAGTTGGGGTTTGGGGTTAACGGGGATTAGGGTTTAAGGTTTAGAGTTTAGGGATTAGGGTTCAGGGTTTAGGGTTTATAGTGACTAGGGTTTAGGGTTTAAGGTTTAAGGTTTCTAGGGATTAGGGTTTAAAGTTTATAGTCATTAGGGTTTAGGGTTGAGGGTTTAGGGTGTAAGGTTTAGGGTTATTAGGGTTTAGGGATTAGGGTTTAGGGTTTATAGGGATTAGGGTTTAGGGCTTATAGGGATTAGTGCTTATATAAGGATTAGGGCGTATAGGGACTAGAGTTTATAGGGATTAGGGCTTATAGGGATTAGGGTTTATAGGGATTAGGGTTTATAGGGATTAGGGTTTAGGGTTTACCCTTGACATCATGATTGCTAATTCTGGGAGCTACTGGGGAGCACATAGGGATTCGGGATGCCTTCCTGCATTCCGTATGAAAATTGCTTGTAAATGGTAGGCACACTAGGCGACGTCATGGATGACACACATGACCCGCCGTGCCGATGGTGGAAAGACATCGACGACCTTCCAAGCACCTTTAGCCCCAGAATGGTTTGGGGTCTAGGTTGGGTACTGCCCCCTCACTAACAGTTGGATAATCATTATAATAGGGTTATATATAGCCCTTAATAGGACCCCTAATATAGACTGTTACTGAGGGGGGGGGCAGTACCCAAGGTCTAGGGTAAGCATGAGCCCCAAGCCGCACTAGCGTTCAGGAGGCAGAGCCATCACTCCAGGATCCGCACACAATCTAGACAGCCTAGTCCCTACTCTGAAAGCTGACACAACTTATCTCACTGGTTCCGGAACTTCTCCTTGTGAGAATCAACCCGTGCGTCTCTGCCTAATCAATCACTTGACATACCAGAAGTTGTGTGGCTCGCTGTGTCTCAGAAGCATGTCTAAAGTCCTGACTTAATGGCCCCAAAGGAATAAATGATGCCTGATCTAGCTTCCTTGTTTGCCTTAGTGGTAAAGCTGAGCAGGGGGTACTGCTAGAACCCTCTAAGCTCCAAAAGAGTGTTCTTGCCAGCAGGTTCTCACCGTACCCGCACGACCCACAGGGATGTAAGGGCTTGGTAAATACACCCTGAAACCTATAAGCCCTGTAAACCTTCAAGCCTAAAAACCCTAAACCCCATAAACCCTGAACCCTATCAAGCCTAAACCTTGAACAGCATAACCAAACAATAGCTGCCTTCGTCCTCATCTGAGCCTCTCGGAGCTTGTCTTCCGAAGGACCCCACACCCACTCCCAGGTTCTAAGTAGTCTATTATGGTATACTAGAATACAGTATAGTACACTATGATATACTATAGTATGCTATAATATATTACAGCATACTACAATATATAACAGTATACTTTGATATATTATAGTAAAGTATAATGCCTTCTGGTTTACTATAGTATACGACGGGCCTGACTTACCTTGGGCTTACATCTCGTTGCACCAGCGAGAAGGTAGATCCCCTTTGGGCATTCCTACGGAAGTTCATGGTATATAGTCATAAGTCGGGGCAGGTGTAGGGGATCGGAGGTAGGATGCAGCAATAGAACCTTTACCCCAGGTTACGACACTGCACATCTAGCTCCACTTATAACAAACTTCCCTACAGCTCGAAGCCCGTAAGCCCCATCCATAAGCCTGTAAGCTGTTACACCAACCCCTCAGATGCTAAATTCATCTTGACACTTGAAACCCTGGAATCGTACAAGCCTAAACGCGAAATCATACAGTTCGAGCGGCGCTGGCATGGGCTTGTACGTTGATTCGGAGTACGGCGAAACCTCATATAGAGCTTTCTCAACACCGATGCCCATAGGGACTCTTGGGATACTAAACCCACAACCCTACATGGGCAGGACAAAGGGATTATACAGGACTCCCTTGTTGGATTTCTGGGCTTAGGGTCTAGGGTTTAGGAATGGGGAATGACTTGGAGGAACGGCCATCTGAGCCACCATGCTAGCCGGGCGATGAGAAGCTCAAAGTGAATGTGTTCTCCAGGGACATGTGGTTCCCTGTGCAGGCTGCATTCGCTGCAACAATCCACTCCACTTAAGGCTTCGGGTAGGTTGCAGGAGTCTGAGGGATTTAGGAGCTGTGCTCTAAATTCCAAGTATCCTCCTTAATACCCCCTATAATCCCCTATATAACCCCCTGTGGGGAGTTTAGACTATAGCTCACATGAGGACTACTGCGCAGAAATTCAAAGGAAACACTCAAAACCTACCCGTGCTGAGGGGGAGTGGGGAACGGGATATGAGCCGTTGTCTAAACTCCTAGTATTCCCATAATAGCCCCATAGTAGCCCCCTATATAATAACCCTCGAAGGAGTTCACACTACAGCTCATATAGGTTTCCCTACGGGGATTCGAAAAGGAAGGCCACAGGGATCACCCCACTGCCCCTCGGAGCACCGGTAAGGTGTAGGACGGTTCATGGTTTGGGACCTTTGCATTGGGGTTTATGGCATTGGGGTGCATAAGACTTGAGGGCTAATGCCATGAGACAAGTTCTCAATGAGGAGGTCTGAGGGGATTGACATAAGGTATAGATGAAAGGCATGGAGGAGATGAATACACAGGCTATCTGGTAGTTTCCACAAACAACGAGGCCCAAGAATAGACCCCCAAAGACTATACCCCTTACCATGGGGACCCCCAAGAAAGCACCCCTAATTCGGGTAAACCCCATATGTTGCTAATGCAAGTTCTGCCCCAACCCTAAACCCTTTAACCGCGATAGTAGGCCACCAGGTTGCCGTGGATGCTAACTAGCAATACAAGGTTCCACACATCTCCCCCATCTAACCGAAAGGTCCTTCCAGCTATATAGTAAAAAGGAGTTTCCACGCAAGTATCTCCCTAAGGGTCCAAGGACCCAAATACTAGGGTCTTCGGGCCCAAATACCACTAATAATATAGTATTTGGGCCCTAAAACCCTGTTATTTGGGTCCTTGGACCCTTAAGGTCTACTATATAGCTAGCTGCACCCTTTGTCTAGTTCAAGGTGACTGCGAACACTAAATCTTCTACACCAAGGAAGAACACTCAAAGCATTTAACCAGTCATGCACCGTCCATGTCTCTGCTTCTGATGAACAACCTCAACTCCATGTCGCGCAGAACAAGACATGACAAATCGTCTGACGGCCCTGCGCCCGAAAAACCTTAGGGTGAAGGGATTCGGGACCTGAAGCCATGACTTCAAGATGTAAAAAGCAGTGAAACTCTGAAATCCTAAGCCCACAGATCCAAAATCCCACAACCCTATCAAACCCGACAACCCCTTACCTCCCGTAAGTTTAAAACCCTACAACCTCAAAGCCATGACCCCAATTACCTACAGCTTAGTAGGAATCTGCCCTTTTATAATATGTATAACCCATAAAACTGTAGGTAATTGGGTTACAGGCAGTCCTTTACCACTAGATGACATAGCAGTCTCCATTTTCTCTTCCACTTCCCTGTCCATGTACCCAATAATTAGGTACTTGGGATTTGGGTAATAGGAATTATAGTACAGGTTTGGGGTAAGTATATGATTTTTAGGTACTTGGACCCTCTGGGTTCTACAAATCCTACATTATAGATCCCCAATTTGAGCATCTGAAAGGGCCCTATTTTTCCTTATAGTATCACCCTTAGTAAGCCCTAAAATCCTTCCTTATATAATCCCCTATATGACCCCCCGTGAAGGAGTTCGGATTATGACTCAATTGGGGATTCAGGTTTAGGTTGGGCTGCCGGGATGAGGGATTAGGGATGCAGGTTTTAAGGGTTCAGGGTTCAGGATTTAGGGATTTTGTGTCTAGGGTAGACCCCCTTTGTAGGGCCCGAGTTTAAAAAGAAGACACCAAAACGGCAAACCCTAAGCCCCAAACCCTGAACCCAAAATCCTAAACCCCGAACCCTGAACCCCGAACCCTGAAACCCAAATCCCCAACTCTACACCCCAAAACCTAAAGCCTACACCCCAAACCCTAAATCCCAAACCATAAGCCCTAAACCCCAAATCCTACACCCTATACCCCAAACCCTAAAACCCTAAACCCCAAGCCCTACACCCTAAACATCCCAGTTGCTGATTGGGCTTCGACCTTCTTTGGCGGGGGGAAGAGGCAGGCCCACCTCGTTTGCCATTCAATGTTGCTGGTTTAGGGGTTGGGGTTTAGGATTTGGAATTTAGAGTTTAGGTCTTAGAATTTAGGGTTAAGAGTTTAGGAGTTAGGATTTAGGGGTTTGAGTTCAGGGTTTGGGGCTTGGGCGTGCCAGCGAATTTATTCTGTTGCTGTTGATAATTGGGATTCTTATTCTTACCGTTACTACTGTTATTCCTGCTGCTGTCATGTCAGATGCCCGCACATTTTGTCGGTGTTCCTACTTGTGGGTTACGCGTATCCCTATGAACAAAATAGCATAGAACATGCGATGAAAACAGTGGCCTTGCAGGGATATTAGCAAATTACCCTACAATATATATATAGGGTTGAATTCAGGGCGTGTCAGGAACTCCACTCGACTATCTTATTCCGGATAGTTTGCACAGGTCCAGCATGCCAGAGAGAAACAGCGCAACCTTCTGCTTGATCTTGCATAGCTAGTTGACACCTCTCCTCCGCGTACTACAGCGACAACGACAACGACGACCACCACTACTGCTGCTCCTACTACTACTACTACTGCTACTACTACTACTACTGCTACTACTACTACTACTAGTAGCCGCCCCCCCCCCCTGGGGCCTACACTTTACTTAAAATGNNCAGTAGTAATGTTAATGTGGCGATTGCTGCCCGCACCTAGCAGGCGTGGGTTAAAGTGGGCTACGTTTTAATTTACAAGAATATTATGTCATTGCTGCTAGGTGCAGGCAGCAGGAGTGCGAGCGCGTGAAATCACTATTTCACGCGCTCCAGTTTTCACCTTCGATTTCTCCTTGCTGCGCGTTTCAGCGCGACATCCCCGCGCTGTCTGTGGGACTGTACTTGTTCGCATATTTGCCGCGGCAAGTCTGTCATGGCGCCGGTGTACGGCTGTCACTCCCAACATGACCGCTTATTGCGGTCGTCAAAAGTC